>JAMKOQ010000117.1:0-50969 GCA_026770425.1 Boechera divaricarpa | reverse complement strand
TCATAAGTGGTGTATGTTTAAATATATCAAAATTTATTATGACATTGCGTTTCGATATTTCGTGACCTTCCATTGAAAACAGCGATAACTCATAAGAATCGAGAAGGAGGAAAATATGTTCATGAAATGTTGAAAACAACCAAAGTGAATTAAGGGGATAAATAAGCCCATAAGTGGTGTATGTTTCAACATATCAAACTTTATTATGACACTGCGTTTCGAGATTTCGTGACCTTCCATTTAAAACAACGATAAATCATAAGAATCGAAAAGGACGAAAATAAGTTCATGAAATGTTAAAAACCGCCAAAGTGAATTAAGGGGATAAATATGCACATAAGTGGTGTATGTTTCAATATATCAAACTTTGTTGTGACATTGCGTTTCGAGATTTTGTGACCTTCAATTGAAAACAACGATAACTTATAAGAATCGAGAAGGAGGAAAATAAGTTCATGAAATGGTTAAAACCACCAAAGTGAATTATGGGGAGAAATATGCTCATAAGTGGTGTATGTTTAAATATATCAAACTTTATTATGACATTGCGTTTCGATATTTCGTGACCTTCCATTGAAAACAGCGATAACTCATAAGAATCGAGAAGGAGGAAATTATGTTCATGAAATGTTGAAAACAACCAAAGTGAATTATGGGGATAAATATGCTCATAAGTGGTGTATGTTTAAATATATCAAAATTTATTATGACATTGCGTTTCGATATTTCGTGACCTTCCATTGAAAACAGCGATAACTCATAAGAATCGAGAAGGAGGAAAATATGTTCATGAAATGTTGAAAACAACCAAAGTGAATTAAGGGGATAAATAAGCCCATAAGCGGTGTAAGTTTCAACATATCAAACTTTATTATGACATTGTGTTTTGAGATTTCGTGACCTTCCATTGAAAACAACGACAACTCATAAGAATCGAAAAGGACGAAAATAAGTTCATGAAATGTTGAAAACCGCCAAAGTGAATTAAGGGGATAAATATGCACATAAGTGGTGTATGTTTCAATATATCAAACTTTGTTGTGACATTGCGTTTCGAGATTTCGTGATCTTCAATTGAAAACAACGATAACTCATAAGAATCGAGAAGGAGGAAAATAAGTTCATGAAATGGTTAAAAACACCAAAGTGAATTAAGGGGATAAATATGCTCATAAGTGGTGTATGTTTAAATATATCAAACTTTATTATGACATTGCGTTTTCAGATTTCGTGACCTTCCATTGAAAACAACGACAACTCATAAGAATCGAAAAGGACGAAAATAAGTTCATGAAATGTTGAAAACCACCAAAGTGAATTAAGGGGATAAATATGCTCATAAGTGGTGTATGTTTAAATATATCAAACTTTATTATGACATTGCGTTTCGATATTTCGTGACCTTCCATTGAAAACAACGATAACTCATAAGAATCGAGAAGGAGGAAAATATGTTCATGAAATGTTGAAAACAACCAAAGTGAATTAAGGGGATAAATATGCTCATAAGTGGTGTATGTTTCAACATATCAAACTTTATTATGACATTGTGTTTTGAGATTTCGTGACCTTCCATTGAAAACAACGACAACTCATAAGAATCGAAAAGGAGGAAAATAAGTTCATGAAATGTTTAAAACCACCAAAGTGAATTAAGGGGATAAATATGCTCATAAGTGGTGTATGTTTAAATATATCAAACTTTGTTGTGACATTGCGTTTCGAGATTTCGTGACCTTCCATTGAAAACAACGATAACTCATAAGAATCGAGAAGGAGGAAAATAAGTTCATGAAATGGTTAAAAACACCAAAGTGAATTAAGGGGATAAATATGCTCATAATTGGTGTATGTTTAAATATATCAAACTTTATTATGACATTGCGTTTCGAGATTTTGTGACCTTCCATTGAAAACAACGATAAATTATAAGAATCGAGAAGGAGAAAAATCTGTTCATGAAATGTTGAAAACAACAAAAGTGAATTAAAGGGATAAATATGCCCATAAGCGGTGTAAGCTTCAATATATCAAATTTTATTATGACATTGCGTTTCGAGATTTCGTGACCTTCCATTGAAAACAACGATAACTCATAAGAATCGAGAAGGAGGAAAATATATTCATGAAATGTTGAAAACAACCAAAGTGAATTATGGCGATAAATATGCTCATAAGTGGTGTATGTTTAAATATATAAAAATTTATTATGACATTGCGTTTTCAGATTTCGTGACCTTCCATTGAAAACAATGACAACTCATAAGAATCGAAAAGGACGAAAATAAGTTCATGAAATGTTGAAAACAACCAAAGTGAATTAAGGGGATAAATAAGCCCATAAGCGGTGTAAGTTTCAACATATCAAACTTTATTATGACATTGTGTTTTGAGATTTCGTGACCTCCCATTGAAAACAACGATAACTCATAAGAATCGAGAAGGAGGAAAATAAGTTCATGAAATGGTTAAAAACACCAAAGTGAATTAAGGGGATAAATATGCTCATAAGTGGTGTATGTTTAAATATATCAAACTTTATTATGACATTGCGTTTTCAGATTTCGTGACCTTCCATTGAAAACAACGACAACTCATAAGAATCGAAAAGGACGAAAATAAGTTCATGAAATGTTGAAAACCACCAAAGTGAATTAAGGGGATAAATATGCTCATAAGTGGTGTATGTTTAAATATATCAAACTTTATTATGACATTGCGTTTCGATATTTCGTGACCTTCCATTGAAAACAGCGATAACTCATAAGAATCGAGAAGGAGGAAAATATGTTCATGAAATGTTGAAAACAACCAAAGTGAATTAAGGGGATAAATAAGCCCATAAGCGGTGTAAGTTTCAACATATCAAACTTTATTATGACATTGTGTTTTGAGATTTCGTGACCTTCCATTGAAAACAACGACAACTCATAAGAATCGAAAAGGACGAAAATAAGTTCATGAAATGTTGAAAACCGCCAAAGTGAATTAAGGGGATAAATATGCACATAAGTGGTGTATGTTTCAATATATCAAACTTTGTTGTGACATTGCGTTTCGAGATTTCGTGACCTTCAATTGAAAACAACGATAACTCATAAGAATCGAGAAGGAGGAAAATAAGTTCATGAAATGGTTAAAAACACCAAAGTGAATTAAGGGGATAAATATGCTCATAAGTGGTGTATGTTTAAATATATCAAACTTTATTATGACATTGCGTTTTCAGATTTCGTGACCTTCCATTGAAAACAACGACAACTCATAAGAATCGAGAAGGAGGAAAATAAGTTCATGAAATGGTTAAAACCACCAAAGTGAATTATGGGGATAAATATGCTCATAAGTGGTGTATGTTTAAATATATCAAACTTTATTATGACATTGCGTTTCGATATTTCGTGACCTTCCATTGAAAACATCGATAACTCATAAGAATCGAGAAGGAGGAAAATATGTTCATGAAATGTTGAAAACAACCAAAGTGAATTAAGGGGATAAATATGCTCATAAGTGGTGTATGTTTAAATATATCAAAATTTATTATGACATTGCGTTTTGATATTTCGTGACCTTCCATTGAAAACATCGATAACTCATAAGAATCGAGAAGGAGGAAAATATGTTCATGAAATGTTGAAAACAACCAAAGTGAATTAAGGGGATAAATATGCTCATAAGTGGTGTATGTTTCAATATATCAAACTTTATTATGACATTGCGTTTTGAGATTTCGTGACCTTCCATTGAAAACAACGATAACTCATAAGAATCGAGAAGGAGGAAAATAAGTTCATGAAATGGTTAAAAACACCAAAGTGAATTAAGGGGATAAATATGCTCATAAGTGGTGTATGTTTAAATATATCAAACTTTATTATGACATTGCGTTTTGAGATTTCGTGACCTTCCATTGAAAACAACGATAACTCATAAGAATCGAGAAGGAGGAAAATAAGTTCATGAAATGGTTAAAAACACCAAAGTGAATTATGGGGATAAATATGCTCATAAGTGGTGTATGTTTAAATATATCAAACTTTATTATGACATTGCGTTTTGATATTTCGTGACCTTCCATTGAAAACAGCGATAACTCATAAGAATCGAGAAGGAGGAAATTATGTTCATGAAATGTTGAAAACAACCAAAGTGAATTATGGGGATAAATATGCTCATAAGTGGTGTATGTTTAAATATATCAAAATTTATTATGACATTGCGTTTCGATATTTCGTGACCTTCCATTGAAAACAGCGATAACTCATAAGAATCGAGAAGGAGGAAAATATGTTCATGAAATGTTGAAAACAACCAAAGTGAATTAAGGGGATAAATAAGCCCATAAGCGGTGTAAGTTTCAACATATCAAACTTTATTATGACATTGTGTTTTGAGATTTCGTGACCTTCCATTGAAAACAACGACAACTCATAAGAATCGAAAAGGACGAAAATAAGTTCATGAAATGTTGAAAACCGCCAAAGTGAATTAAGGGGATAAATATGCACATAAGTGGTGTATGTTTCAATATATCAAACTTTGTTGTGACATTGCGTTTCGAGATTTCGTGATCTTCAATTGAAAACAACGATAACTCATAAGAATCGAGAAGGAGGAAAATAAGTTCATGAAATGGTTAAAAACACCAAAGTGAATTAAGGGGATAAATATGCTCATAAGTGGTGTATGTTTAAATATATCAAACTTTATTATGACATTGCGTTTTCAGATTTCGTGACCTTCCATTGAAAACAACGACAACTCATAAGAATCGAGAAGGAGGAAATTATGTTCATGAAATGTTGAAAACAACCAAAGTGAATTATGGGGATAAATATGCTCATAAGTGGTGTATGTTTAAATATATCAAAATTTATTATGACATTGCGTTTCGATATTTCGTGACCTTCCATTGAAAACAGCGATAACTCATAAGAATCGAGAAGGAGGAAAATATGTTCATGAAATGTTGAAAACAACCAAAGTGAATTAAGGGGATAAATAAGCCCATAAGCGGTGTAAGTTTCAACATATCAAACTTTATTATGACATTGTGTTTTGAGATTTCGTGACCTTCCATTGAAAACAACGACAACTCATAAGAATCGAAAAGGACGAAAATAAGTTCATGAAATGTTGAAAACCGCCAAAGTGAATTAAGGGGATAAATATGCACATAAGTGGTGTATGTTTCAATATATCAAACTTTGTTGTGACATTGCGTTTCGAGATTTCGTGATCTTCAATTGAAAACAACGATAACTCATAAGAATCGAGAAGGAGGAAAATAAGTTCATGAAATGGTTAAAAACACCAAAGTGAATTAAGGGGATAAATATGCTCATAAGTGGTGTATGTTTAAATATATCAAACTTTATTATGACATTGCGTTTTCAGATTTCGTGACCTTCCATTGAAAACAACGACAACTCATAAGAATCGAGAAGGAGGAAAATAAGTTCATGAAATGTTGAAAACCACCAAAGTGAATTAAGGGGATAAATATGCTCATAAGTGGTGTATGTTTCAATATATCAAACTTTATTATGACATTGCGTTTCGAGATTTCGTGACCTTCCATTGAAAACAACGATAACTCATAAGAATCGAGAAGGAGGAAAATAAGTTCATGAAATGGTTAAAAACACCAAAGTGAATTAAGGGGATAAATATGCTCATAAGTGGTGTATGTTTAAATATATCAAACTTTATTATGACATTGCGTTTTCAGATTTCGTGACCTTCCACTGAAAACAACGACAACTCATAAGAATCGAGAAGGAGGAAAATAAGTTCATGAAATGGTTAAAACCACCAAAGTGAATTATGGGGATAAATATGCTCATAAGTGGTGTATGTTTAAATATATCAAACTTTATTATGACATTGCGTTTCGATATTTCGTGACCTTCCATTGAAAACAGCGATAACTCATAAGAATCGAGAAGGAGGAAAATATGTTCATGAAATGTTGAAAACAACCAAAGTGAATTATGGGGATAAATATGCTCATAAGTGGTGTATGTTTAAATATATCAAAATTTATTATGACATTGCGTTTCGATATTTCGTGACCTTCCATTGAAAACAGCGATAACTCATAAGAATCGAGAAGGAGGAAAATATGTTCATGAAATGTTGAAAACAACCAAAGTGAATTAAGGGGATAAATAAGCCCATAAGCGGTGTAAGTTTCAACATATCAAACTTTATTATGACATTGTGTTTTGAGATTTCGTGACCTTCCATTGAAAACAACGACAACTCATAAGAATCGAAAAGGACGAAAATAAGTTCATGAAATGTTGAAAACCGCCAAAGTGAATTAAGGGGATAAATATGCACATAAGTGGTGTATGTTTCAATATATCAAACTTTGTTGTGACATTGCGTTTCGAGATTTCGTGATCTTCAATTGAAAACAACGATAACTCATAAGAATCGAGAAGGAGGAAAATAAGTTCATGAAATGGTTAAAAACACCAAAGTGAATTAAGGGGATAAATATGCTCATAAGTGGTGTATGTTTAAATATATCAAACTTTATTATGACATTGCGTTTTCAGATTTCGTGACCTTCCATTGAAAACAACGACAACTCATAAGAATCGAAAAGGACGAAAATAAGTTCATGAAATGTTGAAAACCACCAAAGTGAATTATGGGGATAAATATGCTCATAAGTGGTGTATGTTTAAATATATCAAAATTTATTATGACATTGCGTTTCGATATTTCGTGACCTTCCATTGAAAACAGCGATAACTCATAAGAATCGAGAAGGAGGAAAATATGTTCATGAAATGTTGAAAACAACCAAAGTGAATTAAGGGGATAAATAAGCCCATAAGCGGTGTAAGTTTCAACATATCAAACTTTATTATGACATTGTGTTTTGAGATTTCGTGACCTTCCATTGAAAACAACGACAACTCATAAGAATCGAAAAGGACGAAAATAAGTTCATGAAATGTTGAAAACCGCCAAAGTGAATTAAGGGGATAAATATGCACATAAGTGGTGTATGTTTCAATATATCAAACTTTGTTGTGACATTGCGTTTCGAGATTTCGTGATCTTCAATTGAAAACAACGATAACTCATAAGAATCGAGAAGGAGGAAAATAAGTTCATGAAATGGTTAAAAACACCAAAGTGAATTAAGGGGATAAATATGCTCATAAGTGGTGTATGTTTAAATATATCAAACTTTATTATGACATTGCGTTTTCAGATTTCGTGACCTTCCATTGAAAACAACGACAACTCATAAGAATCGAGAAGGAGGAAAATAAGTTCATGAAATGGTTAAAACCACCAAAGTGAATTATGGGGATAAATATGCTCATAAGTGGTGTATGTTTAAATATATCAAACTTTATTATGACATTGCGTTTCGATATTTCGTGACCTTCCATTGAAAACAGCGATAACTCATAAGAATCGAGAAGGAGGAAAATATGTTCATGAAATGTTGAAAACAACCAAAGTGAATTAAGGGGATAAATATGCCCATAAGTGGTGTATGTTTCAATATATCAAACTTTATTATGACATTGTGTTTTGAGATTTCGTGACCTTCCATTGAAAACAACGACAACTCATAAGAATCGAAAAGGACGAAAATAAGTTCATGAAATGTTGAAAACCACCAAAGTGAATTAAGGGGATAAATATGCACATAAGTGGTGTATGTTTCAATATATCAAACTTTGTTGTGACATTGCGTTTCGAGATTTCGTGACCTTCCATTGAAAACAACGATAACTCATAAGAATCGAGAAGGAGGAAAATAAGTTCATGAAATGGTTAAAAACACCAAAGTGAATTAAGGGGATAAATATGCTCATAAGTGGTGTATGTTTAAATATATCAAACTTTATTATGACATTGCGTTTTCAGATTTCGTGACCTTCCATTGAAAACAACGACAACTCATAAGAATCGAGAAGGAGGAAAATAAGTTCATGAAATGGTTAAAACCACCAAAGTGAATTATGGGGATAAATATGCTCATAAGTGGTGTATGTTTAAATATATCAAACTTTATTATGACATTGCGTTTCGATATTTCGTGACCTTCCATTGAAAACAGCGATAACTCATAAGAATCGAGAAGGAGGAAATTATGTTCATGAAATGTTGAAAACAACCAAAGTGAATTATGGGGATAAATATGCTCATAAGTGGTGTATGTTTAAATATATCAAAATTTATTATGACATTGCGTTTCGATATTTCGTGACCTTCCATTGAAAACAGCGATAACTCATAAGAATCGAGAAGGAGGAAAATATGTTCATGAAATGTTGAAAACAACCAAAGTGAATTAAGGGGATAAATAAGCCCATAAGCGGTGTAAGTTTCAACATATCAAACTTTATTATGACATTGTGTTTTGAGATTTCGTGACCTTCCATTGAAAACAACGACAACTCATAAGAATCGAAAAGGACGAAAATAAGTTCATGAAATGTTGAAAACCGCCAAAGTGAATTAAGGGGATAAATATGCACATAAGTGGTGTATGTTTCAATATATCAAACTTTGTTGTGACATTGCGTTTCGAGATTTCGTGATCTTCAATTGAAAACAACGATAACTCATAAGAATCGAGAAGGAGGAAAATAAGTTCATGAAATGGTTAAAAACACCAAAGTGAATTAAGGGGATAAATATGCTCATAAGTGGTGTATGTTTAAATATATCAAACTTTATTATGACATTGCGTTTTCAGATTTCGTGACCTTCCATTGAAAACAACGACAACTCATAAGAATCGAGAAGGAGGAAAATAAGTTCATGAAATGTTGAAAACCACCAAAGTGAATTAAGGGGATAAATATGCTCATAAGTGGTGTATGTTTAAATATATCAAACTTTATTATGACATTGCGTTTCGATATTTCGTGACCTTCCATTGAAAACAGCGATAACTCATAAGAATCGAGAAGGAGGAAAATATGTTCATGAAATGTTGAAAACAACCAAAGTGAATTATGGGAATAAATATGCGCATAAGTGGTGTATGTTTAAATATATCAAACTTTATTATGACATTACGTTTTTAGATTTCGTGACCTTCCACTAAAAACAACGACAACTTATAAGAATCGAGAAGGAGGAAAATAAGTTCATGAAATGTTGAAAACCACCAAAGTGAATTAAGGGGATAAATATGCTCATAAGTGGTGTATGTTTCAATATATCAAACTTTGTTGTGACATTGCGTTTGGAGATTTCGTGACCTTCCATTGAAAACAACGATAACTCATAAGAATGAGAAGGAGGAAAATAAGTTCATGAAATGGTTAAAAACACCAAAGTGAATTAAGGGGATAAATATGCTCATAAGTGGTGTATGTTTAAATATATCAAAATTTATTATGACATTGCGTTTCGATATTTCGTGACCTTCCTTTGAAAACATCGATAACTCATAAGAATCGAAAAGGAGGAAAATAAGTTCATGAAATGTTGAAAACCACCAAAGTGAATTAAGGGATAAATATGCTCATAAGTGTTGTATGTTTAAATATATCAAACTTTATTATGACATTGCGTTTCGAGATTTCGTGACCTTTCATTGAAAACAACGATAACTCATAATAATCGAGAAGGAGGAAAATAAGTTCATAAAATGTTGAAAACCACCAAAGTGAATTAAGGGGATAAATATGCTCATAAGTGGTGTATGTTTCAATATATCAAACTTTGTTGTGACATTGCGTTTCGAGATTTCGTGACCTTCCATTGAAAACAATGACAACTCATAAGAATCGAAAAGGACGAAAATAAGTTCATGCAATGTTGAAAACCACCAAAGTGAATTAAGGGGATAAATATGCTCATAAGTGGTGTATGTTTCAATATATCAAACTTTGTTGTGACATTGCGTTTCGAGATTTCGTGACCTTCCATTGAAAACAACGATAACTCATAAGAATCGAGAAGGAGGAAAATAAGTTCATGAAATGGTTGAAAACAACCAAAGTGAATTAAGGGGATAAATATGCTCATAAGTGGTGTATGTTTAAATATATCAAACTTTATTATGACATTGCGTTTTCAGATTTCGTGACCTTCCATTGAAAACAACGATAACTCATAAGAATCGAGAAGGAGGAAAATAAGTTCATGAAATGTTGAAAACCACCAAAGTGAATTAAGGGGATAAATATGCTCATAAGTGGTGTATGTTTAAATATATCAAACTTTATTATGACATTGCGTTTCGAGATTTCGTGACCTTCCATTGAAAACAACGATAACTCATAAGAATCGAGAAGGAGGAAAATAAGTTCATGAAATGGTTAAAAACACCAAAGTGAATTATGGGGATAAATATGCTCATAAGTGGTGTATGTTTAAATATATCAAACTTTATTATGACATTTCGTTTCGAGATTTGGTGACCATCGAGATAAACCATCGATAACTACTAAGAATTGAGCAGGAGGAAAATAAGTTCATGAAATGTTGAAAACCACCAAAGTGAATTAAGGGGATAAATATGCTCATAAGTGGTGGATGTTTAAATATATCCAACTTTATTATGACATTGCGTTTTGAGATTTCGTGACCTTCCATTGAAAACAACGATAACTCATAAGAATCGAGAAGGAGGAAAATAAGTTCATGAAATGTTGAAAACAACCAAAGTGAATTAAGGGGATAAATATGCTCATAAGTGGTGTATGTTTAAATATATCAAACTTTATTATGACATTGCGTTTCGAGATTTCGTGACCTTCCATTGAAAACAACGATAACTCATAAGAATCGAGAAGGAGGAAAATATGTTCATGAAATGTTGAAAACAACCAAAGTGAATCAAGGGGATAAATATGCTCATAAGCGGTGTATGTTTCAATATATCAAACTTTATTATGACATTGCGTTTAGAGATTTCGTGACGTTCCATTGAAAACATCGATAAATGATAAGAATCGAGAAGGAGGAAAATAAGTTCATGAAATGGTTAAAAACAACAAAGTGAATTAAGGGGATAACTAGGCTCATAAGTGGGGTATGTTTAAATATATCAAACTTTATTATGACATTGCGTTTCGAGATTTCGTGACCTTCCATTGAAAACAACGATAACTCATAAGAATCGAGAAGGAGGAAAATAAGTTCATGAAATGTTGAAAACAACCAAAGTGAATTAAGGGGATAAATATGCTCATAAGTGGTGTATGTTTCAATATATCAAACTTTATTATGACATTGCGTTTCGAGATTTCGTGACCTTCCATTGAAAACAACGATAACTCATAAGAATCGAGAAGGAGGAAAATAAGTTCATGAAATGTTGAAAACACCAAAGTGAATTAAGGGGATAAATATGCTCATAAGTGGTGTATGTTTCAATATATCAAACTTTGTTATGACATTGCGTTTCGAGATTTCGTGACCTTCCATTGAAAACAGCGATAACTCATAAGAATCGAGAAGGAGAAAAATAAGTTCTTGAAATGGTTAAAAAAACCAAAGTGAATTAAGGGCATAAATATGCTCATAAGTGGTGTATGTTTAAATATATCAAACTTTATTATGACATTGCGTTTCGATATTTCGTGACCTTCCATTAACAACAGCTATAACTTATAAGAATCGAGAAGGAGGAAAATAAGTTCATGAAATGTTGAAAACCACCAAAGTGAATTAAGGGGATAAATATGCTCATAAGTGGTGTATGTTTAAATATATCAAACTTTATTATGACATTGCGTTTTCAGATTTCGTGACCTTCCATTGAAAACAACGACAACTTATAAGAATCGAGAAGGAGGAAAATAAGTTCATGAAATGTTGAAAACAACCAAAGTGAATTAAGGGGATAAATATGCTCATAAGTGGTGTATGTTTAAATATATCAAACTTTATTATGACATTGCGTTTTGAGATTTCGTGACCTTCCATTGAAAACAACGACAACTCATAAGAATCGAAAAGGACGAAAATAAGTTCATGAAATGTTGAAAACCACCAAAGTGAATTAAGGGGATAAATATGCTCATAAGTGGTGTATGTTTAAATATATCAAACTTTATTATGACATTGCGTTTCTAGATTTTGTGACCTTCCATTAAAAACAACGACAACTCATAAGAATCGAGAAGGAGGAAAATATGTTCATGAAATGTTGAAAAAAACCAAAGTGAATTAAGGGGATAAATATGCTCATAAGTGGTGTATGTTTAAATATATCAAACTTTATTATGACATTGTGTTTCGAGATTTCGTGACCTTCCATAGAAAACCATGATAACTCATAAGAATCGAGAAGGAGCAAAATAAGTTCATGAAATGTTGAAAACAAACAAATTGAATTAAGGGGATAAATATGCTCATAAGTGGTGTATGTTTCAATATATCAAACTTTATTATGACATTGCGTTTCGAGATTTCGTGACCTTCCATCGAAAACAACGATAACTCATAAGAATCGAGAAGGAGGAAAATAAGATCGTGAGAGCGTTAAGAAGACAAAAGGGAAAGATCGGGGTGAATGCGGAAACAAGAAGAATATGATTAAATATATCAAACTTTGTTGTGACATTGCGTTTCGAGATTTCGTGACCTTCCATTGAAAACAACGATAACTCATAATAATCGAGAAGGAGGAAAATAAGTTCATGAAATGGTTAAAACCACCAAAGTGAATTAAGGGGATAAATATGCCCTTAAGTGGTGTTAGTTTCAATATATTAAACTTTATTACGACATTGTGTTTCGAGATTTCGTGACCTTCCGTTGAAAAATACAATAACTCGTAAGAATCGAGAAGGTGGGAAATGAGTTCATGAAATGTTTTAAACCACCAAAGTGAGTTAAGGGAATAAACATGCTCATAAGTGGTGTAAGTTTATATATATCAAACTTTATTATGACATTGCGTTTCGAGATTTCGTGACCTTCCATTGAAAACAACGATAACTCATAAGAATCGAGAAGGAGGAAAATAAGTTCATGAAATGTTGAAAACAACCAAAGTGAATTAAGGGGATAAATATGCTCATAAGTGGTGTATGTTTCAAATATATCAAACTTTATTATGACATTGCGTTTTGAGATTTCGTGACCTTCCATTGAAAACAACTACAACTCATAAGAATCGAAAAGGACGAAAATAAGTTCATGAAATGTTGAAAACCACCAAAGTGAATTAAGAGGATAAATATGCTCATAAGTGGTGTATGTTTAAATATATCAAAATTTATTATGACATTGCGTTTCGATATTTCGTGACCTTCCATTGAAAACAACGATAACTCATAAGAATCGAGAAGGAGGAAAATAAGTTCATGAAATGGTTAAAAACACCAAAGTGAATTAAGGGGATAAATATGCTCATAAGTGGTGTATGTTTAAATATATCAAACTTTATTATGACATTGCGTTTCGAGATTTCGTGACCTTCCATTGAAAACAACGATAACTCATAAGAATCGGGAAGGAGGAAAATAAGTTCATGAAATGTTGAAAACCACCAAAGTGAATTAAGGGGATAAATATGCTCATAAGTGGTGTATGTTTAAATATATCAAAATTTATTATGACATTGCGTTTCGATATTTCGTGACCTTCCATTGAAAACAGCGATAACTCATAAGAATCGAGAAGGAGGAAAATATGTTCGTGAAATGTTGAAAACAACCAAAGTGAATTAAGGGGATAAATAAGCCCATAAGCGGTGTAAGTTTCAACATATCAAACTTTATTATGACATTGTGTTTTGAGATTTCGTGACCTCCCATTGAAAACAACGACAACTCATAAGAATCGAAAAGGACGAAAATAAGTTCATGAAATGTTGAAAACCGCCAAAGTGAATTAAGGGGATAAATATGCTCATAAGTGGTGTATGTTTAAATATATCAAAATTTATTATGACATTGCGTTTCGATATTTCGTGACCTTCCATTGAAAACAGCGATAACTCATAAGAATCGAGAAAGAGGAAAATATGTTCATGAAATGTTGAAAACAACCAAAGTGAATTAAGGGGATAAATAAGCCCATAAGCGGTGTAAGTTTCAACATATCAAACTTTATTATGACATTGTGTTTTGAGATTTCGTGACCTTCCATTGAAAACAACGACAACTCATAAGAATCGAAAAGGACGAAAATAAGTTCATGAAATGTTGAAAACCGCCAAAGTGAATTAAGGGGATAAATATGCACATAAGTGGTGTATGTTTCAATATATCAAACTTTGTTGTGACATTGCGTCGCCAGAGTGTTTCTGTGATCTTCAATTGAAAACAACGAATAAGCTCATAAGAATCGAGGAAGGAGGAAAAATAAGTTCATGAAATGGTTAAAAACACCAAAGTGAATTAAGGGGATAACATATGCTCATACAGTGGTGTATGTTTAAATATATCAAACTTTTATTATGACATTGCGTTTCGAGATTTCGTGACCTTCCATTGAAAACAACGATAACTCATAAGAATCGAAAAAGGACGAAAATAAGTTCATGAAATGTTGAAAACCA
This sequence comes from Boechera divaricarpa, assembly GCA_026770425.1. NCBI lineage: Eukaryota > Viridiplantae > Streptophyta > Magnoliopsida > Brassicales > Brassicaceae > Boechera > Boechera divaricarpa. The sequence goes on along the minus strand of JAMKOQ010000117.1, from coordinate 36,457 downwards.
CCAAAGTGAATTAAGGGGATAAATATGCTCATAAGTGGTGTGGGTGTTTCAATATATCAAACTTTGTTGTGACATTGCGGTTCGAGATTTCGTGACCTTCCATTGAAAACAACGATAACTCATAAGAATCTAGAAAGGAGGAAAATAAGTTCATGAAATGGTTAAAACCACCAAAGTGAATTAAGGGGATAAATATGCTCATAGGTGTATGCTTTCAATATATCAAACTTTATTATGACATTGGGCGTTTTGAGATTTCGTGACCTTCCATTGAAAAACAACGATAACTCATAAGGAATCGAAAAGAGAGGAAAATAAGTTCATGAAATGTTGAAAACCGCCAAAGTGAATTAAGGGGATAAATATGCACATAAGTGGTGTATGTTTCAATATATAAAACTTTATTGTGACATTGCGTTTCGAGATTTCGTGATCTTCGATTGAAAACAACGATAACTCATAAGAATCGAGAAGGAGGAAAATAAGTTCATGAAATGGTTAAAAACACCAAAGTGAATTAAGGGGATAAATATGCTCATAAGTGGTGTATGTTTAAATATATCAAACTTTATTATGACATTGCGTTTTGAGATTTCGTGACCTTCCATTGAAAACAACGATAACTCATAAGAATCGAGAAGGAGGAAAATATGTTCATGAAATGTTGAAAACCACCAAAGTGAATTAAGGGGATAAATATGCTCATAAGTGGTGTATGTTTCAATATATCAAACTTTGTTGTGACATTGCGTTTCGAGATTTCGTGACCTTCCATTGAAAACAGCGATAACTCATAAGAATCGAGAAGGAGGAAAATAAGTTCATGAAATGGTTAAAAACACCAAAGTGAATTAAGGGGATAAATATGCTCATAAGTGGTGTATGTTTAAATATATCAAACTTTATTATGACATTGCGTTTCGATATTTCGTGACCTTCCATTGAAAACAGCGATAACTCATAAGAATCGAGAAGGAGGAAAATATGTTCATGAAATGTTGAAAACAACCAAAGTGAATTAAGGGGATAAATATGCTCATAAGTGGTGTATGTTTAAATATATCAAACTTTATTATGACATTGCGTTTTGATATTTCGTGACCTTCCATTGAAAACAGCGATAACTCATAAGAATCGAGAAGGAGGAAAATATGTTCATGAAATGTTGAAAACAACCAAAGTGAATTAAGGGGATAAATAAGCCCATAAGCGGTGTAAGTTTCAACATATCAAACTTTATTATGACATTGTGTTTTGAGATTTCGTGACCTTCCATTGAAAACAACGACAACTCATAAGAATCGAAAAGGACGAAAATAAGTTCATGAAATGTTGAAAACCACCAAAGTGAATTAAGGGGATAAATATGCACATAAGTGGTGTATGTTTAAATATATCAAACTTTATTATGACATTGCGTTTTCAGATTTCGTGACATTCCACTGAAAACAACGACAACTCATAAGAATCGAGAAGGAGGAAAATAAGTTCATGAAATGGTTAAAACCACCAAAGTGAATTATGGGGATAAATATGCTCATAAGTGGTGTATGTTTAAATATATCAAACTTTATTATGACATTGCGTTTTCAGATTTCGTGACATTCCATTGAAAACAACGACAACTCATAAGAATCGAAAAGGACGAAAATAAGTTCATGAAATGTTGAAAACCACCAAAGTGAATTAAGGGGATAAATATGCTCATAAGTGGTGTATGTTTAAATATATCAAAATTTATTATGACATTGCGTTTCGATATTTCGTGACCTTCCATTGAAAACAACGATAACTCATAAGAATCGAGAAGGAGGAAAATATGTTCATGAAATGTTGAAAACAACCAAAGTGAATTAAGGGGATAAATAAGCCCATAAGCGGTGTAAGTTTCAACATATCAAACTTTATTATGACATTGTGTTTTGAGATTTCGTGACCTCCCATTGAAAACAACGACAACTCATAAGAATCGAAAAGGACGAAAATAAGTTCATGAAATGTTGAAAACCGCCAAAGTGAATTAAGGGGATAAATATGCTCATAAGTGGTGTATGTTTAAATATATCAAAATTTATTATGACATTGCGTTTCGAGATTTCGTGATCTTCAATTGAAAACAACGATAACTCATAAGAATCGAGAAGGAGGAAAATAAGTTCATGAAATGGTTAAAAACACCAAAGTGAATTAAGGGGATAAATATGCTCATAAGTGGTGTATGTTTAAATATATCAAACTTTATTATGACATTGCGTTTCGATATTTCGTGACCTTCCATTGAAAACAGCGATAACTCATAAGAATCGAGAAGGAGGAAAATATGTTCATGAAATGTTGAAAACAACCAAAGTGAATTAAGGGGATAAATATGCTCATAAGTGGTGTATGTTTAAATATATCAAACTTTATTATGACATTGCGTTTCGATATTTCGTGACCTTCCATTGAAAACAGCGATAACTCATAAGAATCGAGAAAGAGGAAAATATGTTCATGAAATGTTGAAAACAACCAAAGTGAATTAAGGGGATAAATAAGCCCATAAGCGGTGTAAGTTTCAACATATCAAACTTTATTATGACATTGTGTTTTGAGATTTCGTGACCTTCCATTGAAAACAACGACAACTCATAAGAATCGAAAAGGACGAAAATAAGTTCATGAAATGTTGAAAACCGCCAAAGTGAATTAAGGGGATAAATATGCACATAAGTGGTGTATGTTTCAATATATCAAACTTTGTTGTGACATTGCATTTCGAGATTTCGTGATCTTCAATTGAAAACAACGATAACTCATAAGAATCGAGGAGGAAAATAAGTTCATGAAATGGTTAAAAACACCAAAGTGAATTAAGGGGATAAATATACTCATAAGTGGTGTATGTTTAAATATATCAAACTTTATTATGACATTGCGTTTTCAGATTTCGTGACCTTCCATTGAAAACAACGATAACTCATAAGAATCGAGAAGGAGGAAAATAAGTTCATGAAATGGTTAAAAACACCAAAGTGAATTAAGGGGATAAATATGCTCATAAGTGGTGTATGTTTAAATATATCAAACTTTATTATGACATTGCGTTTTCAGATTTCGTGACCTTCCATTGAAAACAACGACAACTCATAAGAATCGAGAAGGAGGAAAATAAGTTCATGAAATGGTTAAAACAACCAAAGTGAATTATGGGGATAAATATGCTCATAAGTGGTGTATGTTTAAATATATCAAACTTTATTATGACATTGCGTTTCGATATTTCGTGACCTTCCATTGAAAACAACGACAACTCATAAGAATCGAAAAGGACGAAAATAAGTTCATGAAATGTTGAAAACCGCCAAAGTGAATTAAGGGGATAAATATGCACATAAGTGGTGTATGTTTCAATATATCAAACTTTGTTGTGACATTGCGTTTCGAGATTTCGTGATCTTCAATTGAAAACAACGATAACTCATAAGAATCGAGAAGGAGGAAAATAAGTTCATGAAATGGTTAAAAACACCAAAGTGAATTAAGGGGATAAATATGCTCATAAGTGGTGTATGTTTAAATATATCAAACTTTATTATGACATTGCGTTTCGAGATTTCGTGACCTTCCATTGAAAACAACGACAACTCATAAGAATCGAAAAGGACGAAAATAAGTTCATGAAATGTTGAAAACCACCAAAGTGAATTAAGGGGATAAATATGCTCATAAGTGGTGTATGTTTCAATATATCAAACTTTATTATGACATTGCGTTTCGAGATTTCGTGACCTTCCATTGAAAACAGCGATAACTCATAAGAATCGAGAAGGAGGAAAATATGTTCATGAAATGTTGAAAACAACCAAAGTGAATTAAGGGGATAAATATGCCCATAAGTGGTGTAAGTTTCAATATATCAAACTTTATTATGACATTGCGTTTTGAGATTTCGTGACCTTCCATTGAAAACAACGACAACTCATAAGAATCGAGAAGGACGAAAATAAGTTCATGAAATGTTGAAAAACCACCAAAGTGAATTATGGGGATAAATATGTGCTCATAAGTGGTGTATGTTTAAATATATCAAAATTTATTATGACATCTGCGTTTCGAGATTTCGTTGACCTTCCATTGAAAACAACGATAACTCATAAGAATCGAGAAGGAGGAAAATATGTTCATGAAATGGTTGAAAACAACCAAAGTGAATTAAGGGGATAAATATGCACATAAGCGGCAGGTAAGTTTCAGAACATATCAAACTTTATTATGACATTGTGTTTTGAGATTTTGTGACCTTCCATTGAAAAACAACGATAACTCATAAGAATCGAAAAGGACGAAAATAAGTTCATGAAATGTTGAAAACACCAAAGTGAATTAAGGGGATAAATATGCTCATAAGTGGTGTGGTATGTTTAAATATATCAAACTTTATTATGACATTGCGTTTCGATATTTCGTGACCTTCCATTGAAAACAGCGATAACTCATAAGAATCGAGAAGGAGGAAAATATGTTCATGAAATGGTTAAAGCAGTACAACCAAAGTGAATTAAGGGGATAACATATGCTCATAAGTGGTGTATGCTTTCTAAATATATCAAACTTATATTCATGACATCATGCGTTTTTAGATTTCGTGACGCTTCCATTAGAAAACAACTTATGGACTCATAAGAATCGAGAAGGAGGAAAATAAGTTCATGAAATATTGAAAACACACCAAAGTGAATATAAGGGGATAAATATGCACATAAGTGGTGTATGTTTCAATATATCAAACTTTATTATGACATTGTGTTTCGAGATTTCGTGACCTTCCATTGAAAACAACGAATAACTCATGGGGAGAATCGAGAAGGAGGAAAATAAGTTCATGAAATGTTGAAAACCACCAAAGTGAATTAAGGGGATAAATATGCTCATAAGTGGTGTATGTTTCAATATATCAAACTTTGTTGTGACATTGGGTTTGAGATTTCGTGACCTTCCATTGAAAAACAACGATAACTCATAAGAATCGAGAAGGAGGAAAAATAAGTCTGCTATGAAATGGTTGAAAACCACCAAAGTGAATTAAGGTGGATAAATATGCTCATAAGTGGTGTATGTTTAAATATATCAAACTTTATTATGACATTGCGTTTTGAGATTTCGTGACCTTCCATTGAAAACAACGACAACTCATAAGAATCGAGAAGGGAGCAGAAAATAAGTTCATGTGAAAATGTTGAAAACAACCAAAGTGAATTAAGGGGATAAATATGCTCATATAGTGGTGTATGTTTAAATATATCAAAATTTATTATGACATTGCGTTTCGATATTTACGTGACCTTCCAATTGAAAAACAGCGATAACTCATAAGAATCGAGAAGGAGGAAAAATATGTTCATGAAATGGTTGAAAACCAACCAAAGTGAATTAAGGGGATAAATATGCTCATAAGTGGTGTATGCGTTTAAATATATCAGAAGCTTTATTATGACATTAAGCGTTTCGAGATTTCGTGACCTTCCATTATGAAAACAACGATAACTCATAAGAATCGGGAAAAGGAGGAAAATAAGTTCATGAAATGTTGAAAACTCAACCAAAGTGAATTAAGGGGGATGTAAATATGCACATAAGTGGTGTATGTTTCAATATATATCGAAACTTTGTTGTGACATTGCGTTTTGCCAGATTTCGTGACCTTCCATTGAAAAACAACGATAACTCATAAGAACTCGAGAAGGAGGAAAAATAAGTTCATGAAATGGTTAAAACCACTCAAAGTGAATTAAGGGGATAAGATATGCTTCATAAGTGGTGTATGTTTAAATATATCAAACTTTATTATGACATTGCGTTTTTTCGAGATTTCGTGACCTTCCATTCCGAAAACAACGATAACTCATAAGAATCGAGAAGGAGGAAAATAAGTTCATGAAATGTTGAAAACAACCAGAAGTGGGAATTAAGGGGATAAATATGCTCTATAAGTGGTGTATGTTTAAATATATCAAAATTTATTATGACATTGCGTTTCGATATTTCGTGACCTTCCATTGAAAACAGCGTGATAACTCATAAGAATCGAGAAGGAGGAAAATATGTTCATGAAATGTTGAAAAGCAACCAAAGTGAATTAAGGGGATAAATAAGCCCATAAGCTGGTGTAAGTTTCAACATATCAAACTTTATTATGACATTGTGTTTTGAGATTTCGTGGACCTTCCATTGAAAACAACGATAAGCTCATAAGAATCGAAAAGGACGAAAATAAGTTCATGAAATGTTGAAAACCGCCAAAGTGAATTAAGGGGATAAATATGCACATAAGTGGTGTATGTTTCCAATATATCAAACTTTGTTGTGACATTGCGTTTCGAGATTTCGGTGGATCTTCAATTGAAAACAACGATAACTCATAAGAATCGAGAAGGAGGAAAAATAAGTTCATGAAATGGTTAAAAAACACCAAAGTGAATTAAGAGGGGATAAATATGCTCATAAGTGGTGTATGTTTAAATATATCAAACTTTATTATGCGACATTGCGTTTTGAGATTTCGTGACCTTCCATTGAAAACAACGACAACTCATAAGAATCGAAAAGGAGGAAAATAAGTTCATGAAATGTTGAAAACCACCAAAGTGAATTAAGGGGATAAATATGCTCATAAGTGGTGTATGTTTAAATATATCAAACTTTATGTTATGACATTAGTTTCGATATTTCGTGACCTTCCATTGAAAAAACAGCGATAACTCATAAGAATCGAGTAAAGGAGGAAAATATGTTCATGAAATGGTTGAAATGAATCACCAAAGTGAATTAAGGGGATAAATAAGCCCATAAGTGGTGTATGTTTCAACATATCAAACTTTATTATGACATTGTGTTTCGATGAATTTCGTGGACTCTTCCATTGAAAACAACGACAACTCATAAGAATCGAAAGGACGAAAATAAGTTCATGAAATGTTAGAAAACTGCCAAAAAGTGAATTAAGGGGATAAATATGCACATAAGTGGTGTATGTTTCAATATATCAAACTTTATGTATTGACATTGCGTTTTGAGATACTTTCGTGATCTTCCATTAGAAAACAACGATAACTCATAAGAATCAATGAGAAGGAGTGAAAATAAGTTCATGAAATGGTTAAAAACAACCAAAGTGAATTAAGGGGATAAATATGCTCATAAGTGGTGTATGTTTAAATATATCAAACTTTATTATGACATTGCGTTTTGAGATTTCGTGATCTTCCATTGAAAACAAAACAGCGACAACTCATAAGAATCGAAAAGGACGAAAATAAGTCTCATGAAATGTTGAAAACCACCAAAAGTGAATTAAGGGGATAAATATGCTCATAAGTGAATTGTATGTTTAAATATATCAAACTTTATTATGACATTGCGTTTCGATATTTCGTGACCTCTCCATTGAAAACAACTGCCATAACTCATAAGAATCGAGAAGGAGGAAAATATGTTCAGTGAAATGGTTGAAAACACCAAAGTGAATTAAGGGGATAAATATGCTCATATAGTGGTGTATAAGTTTAAATATATCAAACTTTATTATGACATTGCGTTTTGAGATTTCGTGACCTTCCATTGGAAAACAACGACAACTCATAAGAATCGAAAGGACCTAAAAAAATAAGTTCATGAAATGTTGAAAACCACCAAAGTGAATTAAGGGGATAAAATATGCTCATAAGTGGTGTATGTTTCAATATATCTAACTTTGTGACATTAAGTACATTTTGGACCTCCCATTGAAAACAACGATAACTCATAAGACCGGGAAGGAGGAAAATAAGTTCAGCGGAAATGGTTAAAAACACCAAAGTGAATTATGGGGATAAATAAGCCCATAAGCAGTGTAAGTTTCAACATATCAAACTTTATTATGACATTGCGTTTTGAGATTTAGTGACCTTCCATTGAAAACAACGATAACTCATAGAGAATCGAGAAGGAGGAAAATAAGTTCATGAAATGTTGAAAACAACCAAAGTGAATTAAGGGGATAAATATGCACATAAGTGGTGTATGTTTCAATATATCAAACTTTATTATGACATTGCGTTTTGAGATTTACGTGACCTTCCATTAGAAAACAACGATAACTCATAAGAATCGAGAAGGAGGAAAATAAGTTCATGAAATGTTGAAAACCACCAAAGTGAATTAAGGGGATAAATATGCTCACGTAAGTGGTGTATGTTTAAATATATCAAACTTTATTATGACATTGCGTTTCGAGATTTCGTGAATCTTCCATTGAAAACAACGATAACTCATAAGGAGGAGATCGAGAAGGAGGAAAATAAGTTCATGGAAATGTTGAAAACCAACCAGAAGTGAATTAAGGGGATAAATATGCTCATAAGTGGTGTATGTTTCAATATATCAAACTTTATTATGACATTGTGTTTTGAGATTTCGTGACCTTCCATTGAAAACAACGATAAGCTCATAAGAATCGAAAAGGAGGAAAATAAGTTCATGAAATGTTGAAAACAACCAAAGTGAATTAAGGGGATGTAAATATGCCCATAAGTGGTGTATGTTTCAATATATCAAACTTTATTATGACATTGCGTTTTGAGATTTCGTGACCTCCCATTGAAAACAACGATAACTCATAAGAATCGAGAAGGAGGAAAATAAGTTCATGAAATGGTTAAAAACACCAAAGTGAATTGAAGGGGATAAATATGCTCATAAGTGGTGTATGTTTAAATATATCAAACTTTATTATGACATTGCGTTTCGAGATTTCGTGACCTTCCATTAGAAAACAACGATAACTCATAAGAATCGGGAAGGAGGAAAATAAGTTCATGAAATGTTGAAAACCACCAAAGTGAATTAAGGGGATAAATATGCTCATAAGTGGTGTATGTTTAAATATATCAAACTTTTGTTATGACATTGCGTTTCGAGATTTCGTGATCTTCCATTGAAAACAACGATAACTCATAAGAATCGAGAAGGAGGAAAATAAGTTCATGAAATTGGTTGAAACAACCAAAGTGAATTAAGGGGATAAATATGCTCATAAGTGGTGTAAGTTTCAATATACATCAAACTTTATTATGACATTGTGCTTTTGAGATTTCGTGACCTTCCATTGAAAACAACTGACAACTCATAAGAATCGAAAAGGAGACAGAAAATAAAGGTTGTGATTCATGAAATGTTGAAAACAACCAAAAAGTGAATTAAGTGGGATAAATGCCATGCTCATAAGTGGTGTATGCTTTCAATATATCAAACTTCTATTATGACATTGCGTTTCGAGTATTTCGTGATCCTTCCATTGAAAAACAACGATAACTCATAAGAATCGAGAAGGAGGAAAATAAGTTCATGAAATGGTTAAAAACACCAAAGTGAATTAAGGGGATAAATATGCTCATAAGTGGTGTATGTTTAAATATATCAAACTTTATTATGACATTATGCGTTTTCAGATTTCGTGACCATTCCATTGAAAACAACGACAACTCATAAGAATCGAGAAAGGACGAAAATAAGTTCATGAAATGTTTGAAAAACCACCAAAGTGAATTATGGGGATAAATATGCACATAAGTGGTGTATGTTTCAATATATCGAAACTTTGTTGTGACATTGCGCTTTCTGAGATTTCGTGATCTTCCATTGAAAACAACGATAACTCATAAGAATCGAGAAGGAGTGAAAAATAAGTTCATGAAATGGTTAAAAACAACCAAAGTGAATTAAGGGGATAAATATGCCTATAAGCGGTGTAAGTTTCAAATATATCAAACTTTATTATGACATTTGCTGTTTTGAGATTTGCTCGTGACCTTCCATTGAAAACAACGACAACTCATAAGAATCGAAAAGGACGAAAATAAGTTCATGAAATGTTGAAAAACACCAAAGTGAATTAAGGGGATAAATATGCTCAAAAGTGGTGTATGTTTCAATATATCAAACTTTTTTGTGACATTGCGTTTCGAGATTTCGTGACCTTCCATTGAAAACAGCGATAACTTATAAGAATCGAGAAGGAGGAAAATATGTTCATGAAATGTTGAACACAACCAAAGTGAATTATGGGGATAAATATGCTCATAAGTGGTGTATGTTTAAATATATCAAACTTTATTATGACATTACGTTTTGAGATTTCTTGACCTTCCAGTGAAAACAACGACAACTCATAAGAATCGAAAATGACGAATATAAGTTCATGAAATGTTGAAAACCACCAAAGTGAATTAAGGGGATAAATATGCTCATAAGTGGTGTATGTTTAAATATATCAAATTTTAATATGACATTGCGTTTTGATATTTCGTGACCTTCCACTGAAAACAGCGATAACTCATAAGAATCGAGAAGGAGGAAAATAAGTTCATGAAATGGTTAAAAACACCAAAGTGAATTAAGGGGATAAATATGCTCATAAGTGGTGTATGTTTAAATATATCAAACTTTATTATGACATTGCGTTTTCAGATTTCGTCACCTTCCATTGAAAACAATGACAACTTATAAGAATCGAGAAGGAGGAAAATAAGTTCATGAAATGGTTAAAACCACCAAAGTGAATTATGGGGATAAATATGTTCATAAGTGGTGTATGTTTAAATATATCAAACTTTATTATGACATTGCGTTTTGAGATTTCGTGACCTTACAGTGAAAACAACGACAACTCATAAGAATCGAAAAGGACGAAAATAAGTTCATGAAATGTTGAAAACCACCAAAGTGAATTAAGGGGATAAATATGCACATAAGTGGTGTATGTTTAAATATATCAAACTTTATTATGACATTGCGTTTCGATATTTCGTGACCTTCCATTGAAAACAGCGATAACTCATAAGAATCGAGAAGGAGGAAAATATGTTCATGAAATGTTGAAAACAACCAAAGTGAATTAAGGGGATAAATATGCCCATAAGCGGTGTAAGTTTCAATATATCAAACTTTATTATGACATTGCGTTTTGAGATTTCGTGACCTTCCATTGAAAACAACGACAACTCATAAGAATCGAAAAGGACGAAAATAAGTTCATGAAATGTTGAAAACCACCAAAGTGAATTAAGGGGATAAATATGCCCATAAGCGGTGTAAGTTTCAATATATCAAACTTTATTATGACATTGCGTTTTGAGATTTCGTGACCTTCCATTGAAAACAACGACAACTCATAAGAATCGAAAAGGACGAAAATAAGTTCATGAAATGTTGAAAACCACCAAAGTGAATTAAGGGGATAAATATGCTCATAAGTGGTGTATGTTTCAATATATCAAACTTTATTATGACATTGCGTTTTGAGATTTCGTGACCTTCCATTGAAAACAATGACAACTCATAAGAATCGAAAAGGACGAAAATAAGTTCATGAAATGTTGAAAACCACCAAAGTGAATTAAGGGGATAAATATGCTCATAAGTGGTGTATGTTTCAATATATCAAACTTTATTATGACATTGCGTTTTGAGATTTCGTGACCTTCCATTGAAAACAACGACAACTCATAAGAATCGAAAAGGAGGAAAATAAGTTCATGAAATGTTTAAAACCACCAAAGTGAATTAAGGGGATAAATATGCTCATAAGTGGTGTATGTTTAAATATATCAAACTTTATTATGACATTGCGTTTCGATATTTCGTGACCTTCCATTGAAAACAGCGATAACTCATAAGAATCGAGAAGGAGGAAAATATGTTCATGAAATGTTGAAAACAACCAAAGTGAATTAAGGGGATAAATATGCCCATAAGCGGTGTAAGTTTCAATATATCAAACTTTATTATGACATTGCGTTTTGAGATTTCGTGACCTTCCATTGAAAACAACGATAACTCATAAGAATCGAAAAGGACGAAAATAAGTTCATGAAATGTTGAAAACAACCAAAGTGAATTAAGGGGATAAATATGCTCATAAGTGGTGTATGTTTAAATATATCAAACTTTATTATGACATTGCGTTTTGATATTTCGTGACCTTCCATTGAAAACAGCGATAACTCATAAGAATCGAGAAGGAGGAAAATATGTTCATGAAATGTTGAAAACAACCAAAGTGAATTAAGGGGATAAATATGCTCATAAGTGGTCTATGTTTCAATATATCAAACTTTGTTATGACATTGCGTTTTGGGATTTCGTGACCTTCCATTGAAAACAACGATAACTCCTAAGAATCGAGAAGGAGGAAAATAAGTTCATGAAATGTTTAAAACCACCAAAGTGAATTAAGGGGATAAATATGCTCATAAGTGGTGTATGTTTAAATATATCAAACTTTATTATGACGTTGAGTTTTCAGATTTCGTGACCTTCCACTGAAAACAACGATAACTTATAAGAATCGAGAAGGAGGAAAATAAGTTCATGAAATGGTTAAAAACACCAAAGTGAATTAAGGGAATAAATATGCTAATAATTGGTGTATGTTTAAATATATCAAACTTTATTATGACATTGCGTTTTGAGATTTCGTGACCTTCCATTGAAAACAACGATAACTCATAAGAATCGAAAAGGACGAAAATAAGTTCATGAAATGTTGAAAACCACCAAAGTGAATTAAGGGGATAAATATGCTCATAAGTGGTGTATGTTTCAATATATCAAACTTTGTTGTGACATTGCGTTTTGAGATTTCGTGACCTTCCATTGAAAACAACGATAACTTATAAGAATCGAGAAAGAGGAAAATAAGTTCATGAAATGGTTAAAACCACCAAAGTGAATTAAGGGGATAAATATGCTCATAAGTGGTGTATGTTTAAATATATCAAACTTTATTATGACATTGCGTTTCGAGATTTCGTGACCTTCCATTGAAAACAACGATAACTCATAAGAATCGAGAAGCAAGAAAATAAGTTCATGAAATGGTTAAAACCACCAAAGTGAATTAAGGGGATAAATATGCTCATAAGTGGTGTATGTTTAAATATATCAAACTTTATTATGACATTGCGTTTTCAGATTTCGTGACCTTTCTTTGAATAAAACTATAACTAATAAGAATCCAGAAACCGAGAAATACGTTCATGAAATGTTGAAAACAATTAAAATGAATTAAGGGGATAAATATGCTCATAAGTGGTGTATGTTTCAATATATCAAACTTTATTATGACATTGCGTTTTGAGATTTCGTGACCTTCCATTGAAAACAGCGATAACTCATAAGAATCGAGAAAGAGGAAAATAAGTTCATGAAATGTTGAAAAACACAAAAGTGAATTAAGGGGATAAATATGCTCATAAGTGGTGTATGTTTAAATATATCAAACTTTATTATGACATTGCGTTTCGATATTTCGTGACCTTCCATTGAAAACAGCTATAACTCATAAGAATCGAGAAGGAGGAAAATATGTTCATGAAATGTTGAAAACCACCAAAGTGAATTAAGGGGATAAATATGCTCATAAGTGGTGTATGTTTCAATATATCAAACTTTGTTGTGACATTGCGTTTCGAGATTTCGTGACCTTCCATTGAAAACAACGATAACTTATAAGAATCGAGAAGGAGGAAAATATGTTCATGAACTGTTGAAAACAACCAAAGTGAATTAAGGGGATAAATATGCCCATAAGCGGTGTGAGTTTCAATATATCAAATTTTATTATGGCATTGGGTATTACGAAGTCCTAAACTTCCATTGAAAACAACGATAACCCGAAAGAATCGAGAAGGAGGAAAATAAGTTCATGAAATGGTTAAAACCACCAAAGTGAATTAAGGGGATAAATATGCTCATAAGTGGTGTATGTTTAAATATATCAAACTTTATTATGACGTTGAGTTTTCAGATTTCGTGACCTTCCACTGAAAACAACGATAACTTATAAGAATCGAGAAGGAGGAAAATAAGTTCATGAAATGGTTAAAAACACCAAAGTGAATTAAGGGAATAAATATGCTAATAATTGGTGTATGTTTAAATATATCAAACTTTATTATGACATTGCGTTTTGAGATTTCGTGACCTTCCATTGAAAACAACGATAACTCATAAGAATCGAAAAGGACGAAAATAAGTTCATGAAATGTTGAAAACCACCAAAGTGAATTAAGGGGATAAATATGCTCATAAGTGGTGTATGTTTAAATATATCAAACTTTATTATGACATTGCGTTTCGATATTTCGTGACCTTCCATTGAAAACAGCGATAACTCATAAGAATCGAGAAGGAGGAAAATATGTTCATGAAATGTTGAAAACAACCAAAGTGAATTAAGGGGATAAATATGCTCATAAGTGGTGTATGTTTAAATATATCAAACTTTATTATGACATTGCGTTTTGATATTTCGTGACCTTCCATTGAAAACATCGATAACTCATAAGAATCGAGAAGGAGGAAAATAAGTTCATGAAATGTTGAAAACCACCAAAGTGAATTAAGGGGATAAATATGCTCATAAGTGGTGTATGTTTCAATATATCAAACTTTATTATGACATTGCGTTTTGAGATTTCGTGACCTTCCATTGAAAACAACGACAACTCATAAGAATCGAGAAGGAGGAAAATAAGTTCATGAAATGGTTAAAACCACCAAAGTGAATTATGGGGATAAATATGCTCATAAGTGGTGTATGTTTAAATATATCAAACTTTATTATGACATTGCGTTTTGATATTTCGTGACCTTCCATTGAAAACATCGATAACTCATAAGAATCGAGAAGGAGGAAAATATGTTCATGAAATGTTGAAAACAACCAAAGTGAATTATGGGGATAAATATGCTCATAAGTGGTGTATGTTTAAATATATCAAACTTTATTATGACATTGCGTTTCGATATTTCGTGACCTTCCATTGAAAACAGCGATAACTCATAAGAATCGAGAAGGAGGAAAATATGTTCATGAAATGTTGAAAACAACCAAAGTGAATTAAGGGGATAAATATGCTCATAAGTGGTGTAAGTTTAAATATATCAAACTTTATTATGACATTGCGTTTTGAGATTTCGTGACCTTCCATTGAAAACAACGACAACTCATAAGAATCGAAAAGGACGAAAATAAGTTCATGAAATGTTGAAAACCACCAAAGTGAATTAAGGGGATAAATATGCTCATAAGTGGTGTATGTTTCAATATATCAAACTTTGTTGTGACATTGCGTTTTGAGATTTCGTGACCTTCCATTGAAAACAACGATAACTCATAAGAATCGAGAAGGAGGAAAATAAGTTCATGAAATGGTTAAAAACACCAAAGTGAATTATGGGGATAAATATGCTCATAAGTGGTGTATGTTTAAATATATCAAACTTTATTATGACATTGCGTTTCGAGATTTCGTGACCTTCCATTGAAAACAACGATAACTCATAAGAATCGAGAAGGAGGAAAATATGTTCATGAAATGTTGAAAACAACCAAAGTGAATTAAGGGGATAAATATGCTCATAAGTGGTGTATGTTTAAATATATCAAACATTATTATGACATTGCGTTTCGATATTTCGTGACCTTCCATTGAAAACATCGATAACTCATAAGAATCGAGAAGGAGGAAAATATGTTCATGAAATGTTGAAAACAACCAAAGTGAATTAAGGGGATAAATATGCCCATAAGCGGTGTAAGTTTCAATATATCAAACTTTATTATGACATTGCGTTTTGAGATTTCCTGACCTTCCAGTGAAAACAACGACAACTCATAAGAATCGAAAATGACGAATATAAGTTCATGAAATGTTGAAAACCACCAAAGTGAATTAAGGGGATAAATATGCACATAAGTGGTGTAAGTTTCAATATATCAAACTTTGTTGTGACATTGCGTTTCGAGATTTCGTGACCTTCCATTGAAAACAACGATAACTCATAAGAATCGAGAAGGAGGAAAATAAGTTCATGAAATGGTTAAAAACACCAAAGTGAATTAAGGGGATAAATATGCTCATAAGTGGTGTATGTTTAAATATATCAAACTTTATTATGACATTGCGTTTTCAGATTTCGTGACCTTCCATTGAAAACAGCGATAACTCATAAGAATCGAGAAGGAGGAAAATATGTTCATGAAATGTTGAAAACAACCAAAGTGAATTATGGGGATAAATATGCTCATAAGTGGTGTATGTTTAAATATATCAAAATTTATTATGACATTGCGTTTCGAGATTTCGTGACCTTCCATTGAAAACAGCGATAACTCATAAGAATCGAGAAGGAGGAAAATATGTTCATGAAATGTTGAAAACAACCAAAGTGAATTAAGGGGATAAATATGCTCATAAGTGGTGTATGTTTAAATATATCAAACTTTATTATGACATTGCGTTTTGAGATTTCGTGACCTTCCATTGAAAACAACGACAACTCATAAGAATCGAAAAGGAGGAAAATAAGTTCATGAAATGTTGAAAACCACCAAAGTGAATTAAGGGGATAAATATGCTCATAAGTGGTGTATGTTTAAATATATCAAAATTTATTATGACATTGCGTTTCGATATTTCGTGACCTTCCATTGAAAACAGCGATAACTCATAAGAATCGAGAAGGAGGAAAATAAGTTCATGAAATGTTGAAAACAACCAAAGTGAATTAAGGGGATAAATATGCCCATAAGTGGTGTATGTTTCAATATATCAAACTTTGTTGTGACATTGCGTTTCGAGATTTCGTGACCTTCCATTGAAAACAACGATAACTCATAAGAATCGAAAAGGACGAAAATAAGTTCATGAAATGTTGAAAACCACCAAAGTGAATTAAGGGGATAAATATGCACATAAGTGGTGTATGTTTAAATATATCAAACTTTATTATGACATTGCGTTTCGATATTTCGTGACCTTCCATTGAAAACAACGATAACTCATAAGAATCGAGAAGGAGGAAAATATGTTCATGAAATGTTGAAAAACACCAAAGTGAATTAAGGGGATAAATATGCTCATAAGTGGTGTATGTTTAAATATATCAAACTTTATTATGACATTGCGTTTTCAGATTTTGTGACCTTCCACTAAAAACAACGACAACTTATAAGAATCGAGAAGGAGGAAAATAAGTTCATGAAATGGTGAAAACCACCAAAGTGAATTAAGGGGATAAATATGCTTATAATTTGTGTAGATTTAAATACATCAAAAATTATTACGCTATCGCTTCATGAGATTTTGTGAACTTCCACTGAAAACAACGACAACGCATAAGAATCGGGAAGGAGGAAAATAAGTTCATGAAATGGTTAAAACCACCAAAGTGTATTATGGGGATAAATATGCTCATAAGTGGTGTATGTTTCAATATATCAAACTTTATTGTGACATTGCGTTTCGAGATTTCGTGACCTTCCATTGAAAACAACGACAACTCATAAGAATCGAGAAGGAAGAAAATAAGTTCATGAAATGTTGAAAACCACCAAAGTGAATTAAGGGGATAAATATGCTCATAAGTGGTGTATGTTTCAATATATCAAACTTTATTATGACATTGCGTTTCGAGATTTCGTGACCTTCCATTGAAAACAACGATAACTCATAAGAATCGAGAAGGAGGAAAATAAGTTCATGAAATGGTTAAAAACACCAAAGTGAATTAAGGGGATAAATATGCTCATAAGTGGTGTATGTTTAAATATATCAAACTTTATTATGACATTGCGTTTTCAGATTTCGTGACCTTCCATTGAAAACAACGACAACTTATAAGAATCGAGAAGGAGGAAAATAAGTTCATGAAATGGTTAAAACCACCAAAGTGAATTAAGGGGATAAATATGCTCATAAGTGGTGTATGTTTAAATATATCAAACTTTATTATGACATTGCGTTTTCAGATTTCGTGACCTTCCATTGAAAACAACGACAACTCATAAGAATCGAGAAGGAGAAAAATATGTTCATGAAATGTTGAAAACAACCAAAGTGAATTAAGGGGATAAAAATGCTCATAAGTGGTGTATGTTTCAATATATCAAACTTTGTTGTGACATTGCGTTTCGAGATTTCGTGACATTCCATTGAAAACAGCGATAACTCATAAGAATCGAAGAAGAGGAAAATAAGTTCATGAAATGTTGAAAACCACCAAAGTGAATTAAGGGGATAAATATGCTCATAAGTGGTGTATGTTTAAATATATCAAACTTTATGATGACATTGCGTTTCGATATTTCGTGACCTTCCATAGAAAACAGCGATAACTAATAATAAACGACAAGGAGGAAAACATGTTAATGAAATGATGAAAAAAACCAAAGTGAATTATGGGGATAAATATGCTCATAAGTGGCGTATGTTTAAATATATCAAAATTTATTATGACATTGCGTTTCGAGATTTCGTGACCTTCTATTGAAAACAGCGATAACTCATAAGAATCGAGAAGGAGGAAAATAAGTTCATGAAATGGTTAAAAACACCAAAGTGAATTAAGGGGATAAATATGCTCATAAGTGGTGTATGTTTAAATATATCAAACTTTATTATGACATTGCGTTTTCAGATTTCGTGACATTCCATTGAAAACAACGACAACTCATAAGAATCGAAAAGGACGAAAATAAGTTCATGAAATGTTGAAAACCACCAAAGTGAATTAAGGGTATAAATATGCTCATAATTTTTTTATATTTAAACATATCAAACTTAGTTCTACCCTTTTTTCCCAAGATTTCGTGTCCTTACATTGAAAACAACGATAACTCATAAGAATCAGGAAGGAGGAAAATAAGTTCATGAAATGGTTAAAACACCAAAGTGAATTAAGGGGATAAATATGCTCATAAGTGGTGTATGTTTCAATATATCAAACTTTATTATGACATTGTGTTTTGAGATTTCGTGACCTTCCATTGAAAACAACGATAACTCATAAGAATCGAGAAGGAGGAAAATAAGTTCATGAAATGTTGAAAACCACCAAAGTGAATTAAGGGGATAAATATACTCATAAGTGGTGTATGTTTAAATATATCAAACTTTATTATGACATTGCGTTTTGAGATTTCGTGACCTTCCATTGAAAACAACGATAACTCATAAGAATCGAAAAGGAGGAAAATAAGTTCATGAAATGTTTAAAACCACCAAAGTGAATTATGGGGATAAATATGCTCATAAGTGGTGTATGTTTAAATATATCAAACTTTATTATGACATTGCGTTTCGATATTTCGTGACCTTCCATTGAAAACAGCTATAACTCATAAGAATCGAGAAGGAGGAAAATAAGTTCATGAAATGTTGAAAACAACCAAAGTGAATTAAGGGGATAAATATGCTCATAAGTGGTGTATGTTTCAATATATCAAACTTTGTTGTGACATTGCGTTTTGAGATTTCGTGACCTTCCATTGAAAACAACGATAACTCATAAGAATCGACAAGGTGGAAAATAAGTTCATGAAATGTTTAAAACCACCAAAGTGAAAGAAGGAAAGAGAGATGCTAAGAAAAAGAGTATAGATAACGGTATCAACCGTAATAATGAAATTGAGATTTAAGATTTCGTGATATTCAAATGAAAAAAATGACAACTTATAAGAATCGAGAAGGAGGAAAATAAGTGCATGAAATGGTTAAAAACACCAAAGTGAATTAAGGGAATAAATATGCTAATAATTGGTGTATGTTTAAATATATCAAACTTTATTATGACATTGCGTTTTGAGATTTCGTGACCTTCCATTGAAAACAACGATAACTCATAAGAATCGACAAGGTCGAAAATAAGTTCATGAAATGGTTAAAACCACCAAAGTGAATTATGGGGATAATTATGCTCATAAGTGGTGTATGTTTAAATATATCAAACTTTATTATGACATTGCATTTCGATATTTCGTGACCTTATATTGAAAACAGCGATAACTCATAAGAATCGACAAGGAGGAAAATATGTTCATGAAATGTTAAAAACAACCAAAGTGAATTAAGGGGATAAATATGCTCATAAGTGGTGTATGTTTAAATATATCAAACTTTATTATGACATTGCGTTTCGAGATTTCGTGACCTTCCATTGAAAACAGCTATAACTCATAAGAATCGAAAAGGAAGAAAATATGTTCATGAAATGTTGAAAACAACAAAAGTGAATTAAGGGGATAAATATGCCCATAAGCGGTGTAAGTTTATATATATCAAACTTTATTATGACAATGCATTTTGAGATTTCGTGACCTTCCATTGAAAACAACGATAACTCATAAGAATCGAGAAGGAGGAAAATAAGTTCTTGAAATGGTTAAAAACACCAAAGTGTATTAAGGGGATAAATATGCTCATAAGTGGTGTATGTTTAAATATATCAAACTTTATTATGACATTGCGTTTCGAGATTTTGTGACCTTCCATTGAAAACAACGATAAATTATAAGAATCGAGAAGGTGAAAAATATGTTCATGAAATGTTGAAAACAACCAAAGTGAATTAAAGGGATAAATATGCCCATAAGCGGTGTAAGCTTCAATATATCAAACTTTATTATGACATTGCGTTTTGAGATTTCGTGACCTTCCATTGAAAACAACGACAACTCATAAGAATCGAAAAGGATGAAAATAAGTTCATGAAATGTTGAAAACCACCAAAGTGAATTAAGGGGATAAATATGCTCATAAGTGGTGTATGTTTCAATATATCAAACTTTGTTATGACATTGCGTTTTGGGATTTCGTGACCTTCCATTGAAAACAACGATAACTCCTAAGAATCGAGAAGGAGGAAAATAAGTTCATGAAATGGTTAAAACCACCAAAGTGAACTAAGGGGATAAATATGCTCATAAGTGGTGTATATTTAAATATATCAAATTTTATTATGACATTGCGTTTCGATATTTCGTGACCTTCCATTGAAAACAACGATAACTCATAAGAATCGAGAAGGAAGAAAATAAGTTCATGAAATGTTGAAAACCACCAAAGTGAATTAAGGGGATAAATATGCTCATAAGTGGTATATGTTTAAATATATCAAACAGTGTTATGACATTGATCTTTGAGATTTCGTGACCTTCCATTGAAAACAATGATAACTCATAAGAATCGAAAAGGACGAAAATAAGTTCATGAAATGTTGAAAACCACCAAAGTGAATTAAGGGGATAAATATGCTCATAAGTGGTGTATGTTTAAATATATGAAACTTTATTATGACATTGCGTTTCGATATTTCGTGACCTTCCATTGAAAACATCGATAACTCATAAGAATCGAGGAGGAAAATATGTTCATGAAATGTTGAAAACCACCAAAGTGAATTAAGGGGATAAATATGCTCATAAGTGGTGTATGTTTAAATATATCAAACTTTATTATGACATTGCGTTTCGATATTTCGTGACCTTCCATTGAAAACATCGATAACTCATAAGAATCGAGAAGGAAGAAAATAAGTTCATGAAATGTTGAAAACCACCAAAGTGAATTAAGGGGATAAATATGCTCATAAGTGGTATATGTTTCAATATATCAAACTTTATTATGACATTGCGTTTCGAGATTTCGTGACCTTCCATTGAAAACAAAGATAACTGATAAGAATCGAGAAGGAGGAAAATAAGTTCATGAAATGGTTTGAAAACCACCAAAGTGAATTAAGGGGATAAATATGCTCATAAGTGGTGTATGTTTAAATATATCAAACTTTATTATGACATTGCGTTTCGAGATTTCGTGACCTTCCATTGAAAACAACGATAACTCATAAGAATCGAGAAGGAGGAAAAATAAGTTCATGAAATGTTGAAACAACCAAAGTGAATTATGGGGATAAATATGCCCATAAGCGGTGTATGTTTAAATTTATCAAAATTTATTATGACATTGCGTTTCGATATTTCGTGACCTTCCATTGAAAAGAACGATAACTCATAAGAATCGAGAAGGAGGAAAATAAGTTCATGAAATGTTTAAAAATACCAACGTGAATTAAGGGGATAAATATGCTCATAAGTGGTGTATGTTTCAATATATCAAACTTTGTTGTGACATTGCGTTTCGAGATTTCGTGACCTTCCATTGAAAACAGCGATAACTCATAAGAATCGAGAAGGAGGAAAATAAGTTCATGAAATGGTTAAAAACACCAAAGTGAATTAAGAGGATAAATATGCTCATAAGTTGTGTATGTTTAAGTTTATCAAACTTTATTATGACATTGCGTTTTGAGATTTCGTGACCTTCCATTGAAAACAACGACAACTCATAAGAATCGAAAAGGACGAAAATAAGTTCATGAAATGTTGAAAACCACCAAAGTGAATTAAGGGGATAAATATGCTCATAAGTGGTGTATGTTTAAATATATCAAAATTTATTATGACATTGCGTTTCGATATTTCGTGACCTTCCATTGAAAACAGCGATAACTCATAAGAATCGAGAAGGAGGAAAATATGTTCATGAAATGGTTAAAAACACCAAAGTGAATTAAGGGGATAAATATGCTCATAAGTGGTGTATGTTTAAATATATCAAACTTTATTATGACATTGCGTTTTCAGATTTCGTGACATTCCACTGAAAACAACGACAACTCATAAGAATCGAGAAGGAGGAAAATAAGTTCATGAAATGGTTAAAACCACCAAAGTGAATTATGGGGATAAATATGCTCATAAGTGGTGTATGTTTAAATATATCAAAATTTATTATGACATTGCGTTTTCAGATTTTGTGACCTTCCACTAAGAATCAAAGTGAATTATGGGGATAAATATGCTCATAAGTGGTGTATGTTTCAATATATCAAACTTTGTTGTGACATTGCGTTTCGAGATTTCGTGACCTTCCATTGAAAACAACGATAACTCATAAGAATCGAGAAGGAGGAAATTAAGTTCATGAAATGTTGAAAACAACCAAAGTGAATTATGGGGATAAATATGCTCATAAGTGGTGTATGTTTAAATATATCTAAATTTATTATGACATTGCGTTTCGATATTTCGTGACCTTCAATTAATATCAACGATAACTCATAAGAATCGAGAAGGAGGAAAATAAGTTCATGAAATGATTAAAACCACCAAAGTGAATTATGGGGATAAATATGCTCATAAGTGGTGTATGTTTAAATATATCAAACTTTATTATGACATTGCGTTTCGATATTTCGTGACCTTCCATTGAAAACAGCGATAACTCATAAGAATCGAGAAGGAGGAAAATATGTTCATGAAATGTTGAAAACAACCAAAGTGAATTAAGGGGATAAATATGCTCATAAGTGGTGTATTTTTCAATATATCAAACTTTGTTGTGACATTGCGTTTCGAGATTTCGTGACCTTCCATTGAAAACAACGATAACTCATAAGAATCGGGAAGGAGGAAAATAAGTTCATGAAATGGTTAAAAACACCAAAGTGAATTAAGGGGATAAATATGCTCATAAGTGGTGTATGTTTAAATATATCAAAATTTATTATGACATTGCGTTTTCAGATTTTGTGATTTTCAATTGAAAACAACGATAACTCCTAAGAATCGAGAAGGAGGAAAATAAGTTCATGAAATGGTTAAAAACACCAAAGTGAATTAAGGGGATAAATATGCTCATAAGTGGTGTATGTTTAAATATATCAAACTTTATTATGACATTGCGTTTTCAGATTTCGTGACCATCCACTGAAAACAACGACAACTTATAAGAATCGAGAAGGAGAAAAATAAGTTAATGAAATGGTTAAAACCACCAAAGTGAATTATGGGGTTAAATATGCTCATAAGTGGTGTATGTTTAAATATATCAAACTTTATTATGACATTGCGTTTCGATATTTCGTGACCTTCCATTGAAAACAGCGATAACTCATAAGAATCGAGAAGGAGGAAAATATGTTCATGAAATGTTGAAAACAACAAAAGTGAATTAAGGGGATAAATATGCCCATAAGCGGTGTAAGTTTCAATATATCAAACTTTATTATGACATTGCGTTTTGAGATTTCGTGACCTTCCAATGAAAACAACGACAACTCATAAGAATCGAGAAGGAGGAAAATAAGTTCATGAAATGGTTAAAACCACCAAAGTGAATTATGGGGTTAAATATGCTCATAAGTGGTGTATGTTTAAATATATCAAAATTTATTATGACATTGCGTTTTCAGATTTCGTGACCTTCCATTGAAAACAGCGATAACTTATAAGAATCGAGAAGGAGGAAAATAAGTTCATGAAATGTTAAAAACCGCCAAAGTGAATTGTGGGGATAAATATGCTCATAAGTGGTGTATGTTTAAATATATCAAACTTTATTATGACATTGCGTTTCGATATTTCGTGACCTTCCATTGAAAACAGCGATAACTCATAAGAATCGAGAAGGAGGAAAATATGTTCATGAAATGTTGAAAACAACCAAAGTGAATTAAGGGGATAAATATGCTCATAAGTGGTGTATGTTTAAATATATCAAACTTTATTATGACATTGCGTTTCGATATTTCGTGACCTTCCATTGAAAACAACGATAACTCATAAGAATCGAGAAGGAGGAAAATAAGTTCATGAAATGGTTAAAAACACCAAAGTGAATTAAGGGGATAAATATGCTCATAAGTGGTGTATGTTTAAATATATCAAACTTTATTATGACATTGCGTTTTGAGATTTCGTGACCTTCCATTGAAAACAACGATAACTCATAAGAATCGAGAAGGAGGAAAATAAGTTCATGAAATGGTTAAAAACACCAAAGTGAATTAAGGGGATAAATATGCTCATAAGTGGTGTATGTTTAAATATATCAAACTTTATTATGACATTGCGTTTCGAGATTTCGTGACCTTCCATTGAAAACAGCTATAACTCATAAGAATCGAGAAGGAGGAAAATATGTTCATGAAATGTTGAAAACAACAAAAGTGAATTAAGGGGATAAATATGCTCATAAGTGGTGTATGTTTAAATATATCAAACTTTATTATGACATTGCGTTTCGAGATTTTGTGACCTTCCATTGAAAACAACGATAAATTATAAGAATCGAGAAGGTGAAAAATAAGTTCATGAAATGTTGAAAACCACCAAAGTGAATTAAGGGGATAAATATGCTCATAAGCGGTGTAAGTTTCAATATATCAAACTTTATTATGACATTGCGTTTTGAGATTTCGTGACCTTCCATTGAAAACAACGACAACTCATAAGAATCGAAAAGGAAGAAAATAAGTTCATGAAATGGTTAAAAACACCAAAGTGAATTAAGGGGATAAATATGCTCATAAGTGGTGTATGTTTAAATATATCAAACTTTATTATGACATTGCGTTTTCAGATTTCGTGACCTTCCACTGAAAACAACGACAACTTATAAGAATCGAGAAGGAGGAAAATAAGTTCATGAAATGGTTAAAAACACCAAAGTGAATTAAGGGGATAAATATGCTCATAAGTGGTGTATGTTTAAATATATCAAACTTTATTATGACATTGCGTTTTCAGATTTCGTGACCTTCCATTGAAAACATCGATAACTCATAAGAATCGAGAAGGAGGAAAATATGTTCATGAAATGTTGAAAACAACCAAAGTGAATTATGGAGATAAATATGCTCATAAGGGGTGTATGTTTAAATATATCAAACATTATTATGACATTGCGTTTCGATACTTCGTGACCTTCCATTGTAAACATCGATAACTCATAAGAATCGAGAAGGAGGAAAATATGTTCATGAAATGTTGAAAACAACCAAAGTGAATTAAGGGGATAAATATGCCCATAAGCGGAGTAAGTTTCAATATATCAAACTTTATTATGACATTGCGTTTTGAGATTTCGTGACCTTCCATTGAAAACAACGACAACTCATAAGAATCGAAAAGGACGAAAATAAGTTCATGAAATGTTGAAAACCACCAAAGTGAATTAAGGGGATAAATATGCTCATAAGTGGTGTATGTTTAAATATATCAAACTTTATTATGACATTGCGTTTTCAGATTTCGTGACCTTCCATTGAAAACAACGATAACTCATAAGAATCGAGAAGGAGGAAAATAAGTTCATGAAATGGTTAAAAACACCAAAGTGAATTAAGGGGATAAATATGCTCATAAGTGGTGTATGTTTAAATATATCAAACTTTATTATGACATTGCGTTTTGAGATTTCGTGACCTTCCATTGAAAACAACGATAACTCATAAGAATCGGGAAGGAGGAAAATAAGTTCATGAAATGTTGAAAACCACCAAAGTGAATTAAGGGGATAAATATGCTCATAAGTGGTGTATGTTTAAATATATCAAACTTTATTATGACATTGCATTTCGATATTTCGTGACCTTCCATTGAAAACATCGATAACTCATAAGAATCGAGAAGGAGGAAAATATGTTCATGAAATGTTGAAAACAACCAAAGTGAATTATGGGGATAAATATGCTCATAAGTGGTGTATGTTTAAATATATCAAACTTTATTATGACATTGCGTTTTGAGATTTCGTGACCTTCCATTGAAAACAACGACAACTCATAAGAATCGAAAAGGACGAAAATAAGTTCATGAAATGTTGAAAACCACCAAAGTGAATTAAGGGGATAAATATTCTCATAGATGGGAAGTGTGNAGATTAGGGAAAGAGTGTTGTGCTAGTGCGTTGTCAGATTTTGTGACCTTCCACTAAAAACAACGACAACTTATAAGAATCGAGAAGGAGGAAAATAAGTTCATGAAATGGTTAAAACCACCAAAGTGTATTATGGGGATAAATATGCTCATAAGTGGTGTATGTTTCAATATATCAAACTTTGTTGTGACATTGCGTTTTGAGATTTCGTGACCTTCCATTGAAAACAACGATAACTCATAAGAATCGGGAAGGAGGAAAATAAGTTCATGAAATGTTGAAAACCACCAAAGTGAATTAAGGGGATAAATATGCGCATAAGTGGTGTATGTTTAAATATATTAAAATTTATTATGACATTGCGTTTCGATATTTCGTGACCTTCCATTGAAAACATCGATAACTTATAAGAATCGAGTAGGAGGAAAATATGTTCATGAAATGTTGAAAACAACCAAAGTGAATTAAGGGGATAAATATGCTCATAAGTGGTGTATGTTTAAATATATGAAACTTTATTATGACATTGCGTTTCGATATTTCGTGACCTTCCATTGAAAACATCGATAACTCATAAGAATCGAGGAGGAAAATATGTTCATGAAATGTTGCAAACCACCAAAGTGAATTATGGGGATAAATATGCTCATAAGTGGTGTATGTTTAAATATATTAAAATTTATTATGACATTGCGTTTCGATATTTCGTGACCTTCCATTGAAAACATCGATAACTTATAAGAATCGAGTAGGAGGAAAATATGTTCATGAAATGTTGAAAACAACCAAAGTGAATTAAGGGGATAAATATGCTCATAAGTGGTGTATGTTTAAATATATGAAACTTTGTTGTGACATTGCGTTTCGAGATTTTGTGACCTTCCATTGAAAACAACGATAACTCATAAGAATCGAGAAGGAGGAAAATAAGTTCATGAAATGGTTCAAACCACCAAAGTGAATTAAGGGGATAAATATGCTCATAAGCGGTGTAAGTTTAAATATATCAAACTTTATTATGACATTGCGTTTTGAGATTTCGTGACCTTCCATTGAAAACAACGACAACTCATAAGAATCGAAAAGGACGAAAATAAGTTCATGAAATGTTGAAAACCACCAAAGTGAATTAAGGGGATAAATATGCCCATAAGTGGTGTATGTTTCAATATATCAAACTTTATTATGACATTGCGTTTTGAGATTTCGTGACCTTCCATTGAAAACAACGACAACTCATAAGAATCGAAAAGGACGAAAATAAGTTCATGAAATGTTGAAAACCACCAAAGTGAATTAAGGGGATAAATATGCTCATAAGTGGTGTATGTTTAAATATATCAAACTTTATTATGACATTGCGTTTTCAGATTTCGTGACCTTCCATTGAAAACAACGATAACTCATAAGAATCGAGAAGGAGGAAAATAAGTTCATGAAATGTTGAAAACAACCAAAGTGAATTAAGGGGATAAATATGCCCATAAGCGGTGTAAGTTTCAATATATCAAACTTTATTATGACATTGCGTTTTGAGATTTCGTGACCTTCCATTGAAAACAGCGATAACTCATAAGAATCGAGAAGGAGGAAAATATGTTCATGAAATGTTGAAAACAACCAAAGTGAATTAAGGGGATAAATATGCTCATAAGTGGTGTATATTTAAATATATCAAACTTTATTATGACATTGCGTTTCGAGATTTCGTGACCTTCCATTGAAAACAACGATAACTCATAAGAATCGAGAAGGAGGAAAATAAGTTCATGAAATGGTTAAAAACACCAAAGTGAATTAAGGGGATAAATATGCCCATAAGCGGTGTAAGTTTCAATATATCAAACTTTATTATTACATTGCGTTTTGAGATTTCGTGACCTTCCATTGAAAACAATGACAACTCATAAGAATCGAAAAGGACGAAAATAAGTTCATGAAATGTTGAAAACAACCAAAGTGAATTATGGGGATAAATATGCGCATAAGTGGTGTATGTTTAAATATATCAAAATTTATTATGACATTGCGTTTCGATATTTCGTGACCTTCCATTGAAAACATCGATAACTCATAAGAATCGAGAAGGAAGAAAACAAGTTCATGAAATGTTGAAAACCACCAAAGTGAATTAAGGGGATAAATATGCTCATAAGTGGTGTATGTTTCAATATATCAAACTTTGTTGTGACATTGCGTTTCGAGATTTCGTGACCTTCCATTGAAAACAACGATAACTCATAAGAATCGAGAAGGAGGAAAATAAGTTCATGAAATGTTGAAAACCACCAAAGTGAATTAAGGAGATAAATATGCTCATAAGTGGTGTATGTTTCAATATATCAAACTTTGTTGTGACATTGCGTTTCGAGATTTCGTGACCTTCCATTGAAAACAACGATAACTCATAAGAATCGAGAAGGAGGAAAATAAGTTCATGAAATGGTTAAAACCACCAAAGTGAATTAAGGGGATAAATATGCTCATAAGTGGTGTATGTTTAAATATATCAAACTTTATTATGACATTGCGTTTGAGATTTCGTGACCTTCCATTGAAAACAACGATAACTCATAAGAATCGAGAAGGAGGAAAATAAGTTCATGAAATGTTGAAAACCACCAAAGTGAATTAAGGGGATAAATATGCTCATAAGTGGTGTATGTTTAAATATATCAAACTTTATTATGACATTGCGTTTCGAGATTTCGTGACCTTCCATTGAAAACAACGATAACTCATAAGAATCGAGAAGGAGGAAAATAAGTTCATGAAATGTTGAAAACCACCAAAGTGAATTAAGGGGATAAATATGCTCATAAGTGGTGTATGTTTAAATATATCAAACTTTATTATGACATTGCGTTTTGGGATTTCGTGACCTTCCATTGAAAACAGCGACAACTTATAAGAATCGAGAAGGTGGAAAATATGTTCATGAAATGTTGAAAACAACCAAAGTGAATTAAGGGGATAAATATGCCCATAAGTGGTGTATGTTTAAATATATCAAACTTTATTATGACATTGCGTTTTCAGATTTCGTGACCTTCCATTGAAAACAACGATAACTTATAAGAATCGAGAAGGAGGAAAATAAGTTCATGAAATGGTTAAAAACACCAAAGTGAATTAAGGGGATAAATATGCTCATAAGTGGTGTATGTTTAAATATATCAAACTTTATTATGACATTGCGTTTTGAGATTTCGTGACCTTCCATTGAAAACAATGACAACTCATAAGAATCGAGAAGGAGGAAAATAAGTTCATGAAATGTTGAAAACCACCAAAGTGAATTAAGGGGATAAATATGCTCATAAGTGGTGTATGTTTAAATATATCAAACTTTATTATGACATTGCGTTTCGATATTTCGTGACCTTCCATTGAAAACAGCGATAACTCATAAGAATCGAGAAGGAGGAAAATATGTTCATGAAATGTTGAAAACAACCAAAGTGAATTATGGGAATAAATATGCGCATAAGTGGTGTATGTTTAAATATATCAAACTTTATTATGACATTACGTTTTTAGATTTCGTGACCTTCCACTAAAAACAACGACAACTTATAAGAATCGAGAAGGAGGAAAATAAGTTCATGAAATGGTTAAAACCACCAAAGTGAATTAAGGGGATAAATATGCTCATAAGTGGTGTATGTTTAAATATATCAAACTTTATTATGACATTGCGTTTTCAGATTTCGTGACCTTCCATTGAAAACAACGACAACTTATAAGAATCGAGAAGGAGGAAAATATGTTCATGAAATGTTGAAAACAACCAAAGTGAATTAAGGGGATAAATATGCTCATAAGTGGTGTATGTTTCAATATTTCAAATTTTATTATGACATTGCGTTTCGAGAGTTCGTGACCTTCCATTGAAAACAGCGATAACTCATAAAAATCGAGAAAGATGAAAATAAGTTCATGAAATATTGAAAACCAACCAAAGTGAATTAAGGGGATAAATATGCTCATAAGTGGTGTATGTTTCAATATATCAAACTTTGTTGTGACATTGCGTTTCGAGATTTCGTGACCTTCCATTGAAAACAACGATAACTCATAAGAATCGAGAAGGAGGAAAATAAGTTCATGAAATGGTTAAAAACACCAAAGTGAATTAAGGGGATAAATATGCTCATAAGTGGTGTATGTTTAAATATATCAAACTTTATTATGACATTGCGTTTTGAGATTTCGTGACCTTCCATTGAAAACAACGATAACTCATAAGAATCGAGAAGGAGGAAAATAAGTTCATGAAATGGTTAAAACCACCAAAGTGAATTAAGGGGATAAATATGCTCATAAGTGGTGTATGTTTAAATATATCAAACTTTATTATGACATTGCGTTTCGATATTTCGTGACCTTCCATTGAAAACAGCGATAACTCATAAGAATCGAGAAGGAGGAAAATATGTTCATGAAATGTTGAAAACAACCAAAGTGAATTAAGGGGATAAATATGCTCATAAGTGGTGTATGTTTCAATATATCAAACTTTGTTGTGACATTGTATTTTGAGATTTCGTGACCTTCCATTGAAAACAATGACAACTCATAAGAATCGAAAAGGACGAAAATAAGTTCATGAAATGTTGAAAACCACCAAAGTGAATTAGGGGGATAAATATGCTCATAAGTGGTGTATGTTTAAATATATCAAACTTTATTATGACATTGCGTTTTGATATTTCGTGACCTTCCATTGAAAACATCGATAACTCATAAGAATCGAGAAGGAGGAAAATATGTTCATGAAATGTTAAAAACAACCAAAGTGAATTAAGGGGATAAATATGCTCATAAGTGGTGTATGTTTAAATATATCAAACTTTATTATGACATTGCGTTTCGAGATTTCGTGACCTTCCATTGAAAACAACGATAACTCATAAGAATCGAGAAGGAGGAAAATAAGTTCATGAAATGGTTAAAAACACCAAAGTGAATTAAGGGGATAAATATGCTCATAAGTGGTGTATGTTTAAATATATCAAACTTTATTATGACATTGCGTTTTCAGATTTCGTGACCTTCCATTGAAAACATCGATAACTCATAAGAATCGAGAAGGAGGAAAATATGTTCATGAAATGTTGAAAACAACCAAAGTGAATTAAGGGGATAAATATGCTCATAAGTGGTGTATGTTTAAATATATCAAAATTTATTATGACATTGCGTTTTGATATTTCGTGACCTTCCATTGAAAACATCGATAACTCATAAGAATCGAGAAGGAAGAAAATAAGTTCATGAAATGTTGAAAACAACCAAAGTGAATTAAGGGGATAAATATGCTCATAAGTGGTGTATGTTTCAATATATCAAACTTTGTTGTGACATTGCGTTTTCAGATTTCGTGACCTTCCATTGAAAACAGCGATAACTCATAAGAATCGAGAAGGAGGAAAATATGTTCATGAAATGTTGAAAACAACCAAAGTGAATTATGGGGATAAATATGCGCATAAGTGGTGTATGTTTAAATATATCAAACTTTATTATGACATTGCGTTTTCAGATTTCGTGACCTTCCATTGAAAACAACGATAACTCATAAGAATCGAGAAGGAGGAAAATAAGTTCATGAAATGGTTAAAAACACCAAAGTGAATTAAGGGGATAAATATGCTCATAAGTGGTGTATGTTTAAATATATCAAACTTTATTATGACATTGCGTTTTGAGATTTCGTGACCTTCCATTGAAAACAACGACAACTCATAAGAATCGAAAAGGAGGAAAATAAGTTCATGAAATGTTGAAAACCACCAAAGTGAATTAAGGGGATAAATATGCTCATAAGTGGTGTATGTTTAAATATATCAAACTTTGTTGTGACATTGCGTTTCGAGATTTCGTGACCTTCCATTGAAAACAACGATAACTCATAAGAATCGAGAAGGAGGAAAATAAGTTCATGAAATGTTGAAAACAACCAAAGTGAATTAAGGGGATAAATAAGCCCATAAGCGGTGTAAGTTTCAACATATCAAACTTTATTATGACATTGCGTTTTCAGATTTCGTGACCTTCCATTGAAAACATCGGTAACTCATAAGAATCGAGAGAAGGAGGAAAAATAAGTTCATGAAATGTTGAAAACCACCAAAGTGAATTATGGGGATAAATATGCTCATAAGTGGTGTATGTTTAAATATATCAAACTTTATTATGACATTGCGTTTCGATATTTCGTGACCTTCCATTGAAAACAACGATAACTCATAAGAATCGAGAAGGAGGAAAATAAGTTCATGAAATGTTGAAAACAACCAAAGTGAATTAAGGGGATAAATATGCTCATAAGTGGTGTATGTTTC
Source organism: Boechera divaricarpa (assembly GCA_026770425.1). Classification (NCBI taxonomy): domain Eukaryota; kingdom Viridiplantae; phylum Streptophyta; class Magnoliopsida; order Brassicales; family Brassicaceae; genus Boechera; species Boechera divaricarpa. The sequence continues at coordinate 3,525 of JAMKOQ010000117.1, read as the reverse complement.
AATATATCAAACTTTATTATGACATTGCGTTTGAGATTTCGTGACCTTCCATTGAAAACAACGATAACTCATAAGAATCGAAAAGGAGGAAAATAAGTTCATGAAATGTTGAAAACCACCAAAGTGAATTAAGGGGATAAATATGCTCATAAGTGGTGTATGTTTAAATATATCAAACTTTATTATGACATTGCGTTTCGAGATTTCGTGACCTTCCATTGAAAACAACGATAACTCATAAGAATCGAGAAGGAGGAAAAATAAGTTCATGAAATGGTTAAAAACACCAAAGTGAATTAAGGGGATAAATATGCTCATAAGTGGTGTATGTTTAAATATATCAAACTTTATTATTATGACATTGCGTTTTGATATTAGTGACCTTCCATTGAAAACAGCGATAACTTATAAGAATCGAGAAGGAGGAAAATAAGTTCATGAAATGTTGAAAACCACCAAAGTGAATTAAGGGGATAAATATGCTCATAAGTGGTGTATGTTTCAATATATCAAACTTTGTTATGACATTGCGTTTCGAGATTTCGTGACCTCCCATTGAAAACAACGACAACTCATAAGAATCGAAAAGGACGAAAATAAGTTCATGAAATGTTGAAAACCACCAAAGTGAATTAAGGGGATAAATATTCTCATAAGTGGTGTATGTTTCAATATATCAAACTTTATTATGACATTGCGTTTTGAGATTTCGTGACCTTCCATTGAAAACAACGATAACTCATAAGAATCGAGAAGGAGGAAAATAAGTTCATGAAATGGTTAAAAACACCAAAGTGAATTAAGGGGATAAATATGCTCATAAGCGGTGTAAGTTTCAATATATCAAACTTTATTATAACATAGCGTTTTGAGATTTCGTGACCTTCCATTGAAAACAACGACAACTCATAAGAATCGAAAAGGACGAAAATAAGTTCATGAAATGTTGAAAACCACCAAAGTGAATTAAGGGGATAAATATGCTCATAAGTGGTGTATGTTTAAATATATCAAACTTTATTATGACATTGCGTTTTGATATTTCGTGACCTTCCATTAAAAACAGCGATAATTCATAAGAATCGAGAAGGAGGAAAATATGTTCATGAAATGTTGAAAACAACCAAAGTGAATTAAGGGGATAAATATGCCCATAAGCGGTGTAAGTTTCAATATATCAAACTTTATTATGACATTGCGTTTTGAGATTTCGTGACCTTCCAGTGAAAACAACGACAACTCATAAGAATCGAAAATGACGAATATAAGTTCATGAAATGTTGAAAACCACCAAAGTGAATTAAGGGGATAAATATGCATAAGTGGTGTATGTTTCAATATATCAAACTTTATTATGACATTACTGCGTTTCGAGATTTCGTGACCTTCCATTGAAAACAACGATAACTCATAAGAATCGAGAAGGAGGAAAATAAATTCATGAAATGGTTAAAAACACCAAAGTGAATTAAGGGGATAAATATGCTCATAAGTGGTGTATGTTTAAATATATCAAACTTTATTATGACATTGCGTTTTCAGATTTCGTGACATTCCATTGAAAACAACGATAACTCATAAGAATCGAGAAGGAGGAAATTATGTTCATGAAATGTTGAAAACAACCAAAGTGAATTATAGGGATAAATATGCTCATAAGTGGTGTATGTTTAAATATATCAAACTTTATTATGACATTGCGTTTTCAGATTTCGTGACCTTCCATTGAAAACATCGATAACTCATAAGAATCGATAAGGAGGAAAATATGTTCATGAAATGTTGAAAACAACCAAAGTGAATTAAGGGGATAAATATGCCCATAAGCGGTGTAAATTTCAATATATCAAACTTTATTATTACATTGCGTTTTGAGATTTCGTGACATTAATTGAAAACAACAACAACTCATAAGAATCGAAAAGGACGAAAATAAGTTCATGAAATGTTGAAAACCACCAAAGTGAATTAAGAGGATAAATATGCTCATAAGTGGTGTATGTTTCAATATATCAAACTTTGTTATGACATTGCGTTTTCAGATTTCGTGACCTTCCACTGAAAACAACGATAACTCATAAGAATCGAGAAGGAGGAAAATAAGTTCATGAAATGGTTAAAACCACCAAAGTGCATTATGGGGATAAATATGCTCATAAGTGGTGTATGTTTAAATATATCAAACTTTATGATGACATTGCGTTTCGATATTTCGTGACCTTCCATTGAAAACAGCGATAACTCATAAGAATCGAGAAGGAGGAAAATATGTTCATGAAATGTTGAAAACAACCAAAGTGAATTATGGGGATAAATATGCTCATAAGTGGTGTATGTTTAAATATATCAAAATTTATTATGACATTGCGTTTCGATATTTCGTGACCTTCCATTGAAAACAGCGATAACTCATAAGAATCGAGAAGGAGGAAAATATGTTCATGAAATGTTGAAAACAACCAAAGTGAATTAAGGGGATAAATATGCTCATAAGCGGTGTATGTTTCAATATATCAAACTTTATTATGACATTGCGTTTTGAGATTTCGTGACCTTCCATTGAAAACAACGACAACTCATAAGAATCGAGAAGGACGAAAATAAGTTCATGAAATGTTTAAAACAACCAAAGTGAATTAAGGGGAAAAATATGCTCATAAGTAGAATATGTTTCAATATATCAAACTTTATGATGACATAGCGTTTTGAGATTTCGTGACCTTCCATTGAAAACAACGATAACTCATAAGAATCGAGAAGGAGGAAAATAAGTTCATGAAATGGTTAAAAACACCAAAGTGAATTAAGGGGATAAATATGCTCATAAGTGGTGTATGTTTAAATATATCAAACTTTATTATGACATTGCGTTTTGAGATTTCGTGACCTTCCACTGAAAACAACGATAACTCATAAGAATCGAGAAGGAGGAAAATAAGTTCATGAAATGGTTAAAACCACCAAAGTGAATTAAGGGGATAAATATGCTCATAAGTGGTGTATGTTTAAATATATCAAACTTTATTATGACATTGCGTTTCGATATTTCGTGACCTTCCATTGAAAACAGCGATAACTCATAAGAATCGAGAAGGAGGAAAATATGTTCATGAAATGTTGAAAACAACCAAAGTGAATTAAGGGGATAAATATGCCCATAAGCGGTGTAAGTTTCAATATATCAAACTTTATTATGACATTGCGTTTTGAGATTTCGTGACCTTCCATTGAAAACAACGATAACTGATAAGAATCGAAAAGGAGGAAAAAAAGATCATGAAATGTTGAAAACAACCAAAGTGAATGAAGGGGATAATTATTCTCATAAATGGTATGTGTATCACTAAATCCAACATTGTTTTGATACTCCGTGTTGAGATTACGTGACCTTCCATTGAAAACAACGATAACTCATAAGAATCGAGAAGGAGGAAAATAATTTCATGAAATGGTTAAAAACAACAAAGTGAATTAAGGGGATAAATATGCTCATAAGTGGTGTATGTTTAAATATATCAAACTTTA
>JAMKOQ010000395.1:0-64389 GCA_026770425.1 Boechera divaricarpa | reverse complement strand
ATAAGAATCTGAGAAGGAGGAAAATATGTTCATGAAATGTTTGGAAAACCACCAAAGTGAATTATAGGGGATAAATATGCTCATAAGTGGTGTATGTTTCAATATATCAAACTTTATTTCAACGACATTGCGTTTAGAGATTACGTGACCTTCCATTGAAAACAACGACAACTCATAAGAATCGAGAAAGGAGGAAAATAAGTTCATGAAATGGTGAAAAACCACCAAAGTGAATTATGGGGATAAATATGCTCATAAGTGGTGTATGTTTAAATATATCAAACTTTGTTATGACATTGCGTTTGATATTTGCGTGACCTTCCATTGAAAACAGCGATAACTCATAAGAATCGAGAAGGAGGAAAATATGTTCATGAAATGTTGAAAACCACCAAAGTGAATTATGGATAAATATGCTCATAAGTGGTGTATGTTTAAATATATCAAACTTTATTATGACATTGCGTTTCGATATTTCGTGACCTTCCATTGAAAACGATGTCGATAACTGATAAGAATCGAGAAAGGAGGAAAATAAGTTCATGAAATGTTGAAAACAACCAAAGTGAATTAAGGGGATAAATATGCTCATAAGTGGTGTATGTTTAAATATATCAAACTTTATTGTGACATTGCGTTTGAGATTTCGTGACCTTCCATTGAAAACAGCGATAACTCATAAGAATCGAGAAGGAGGAAAATAAGTTCATGAAATGGTTGAAAACACCAAAGTGAATTAAGGGGATAAATATGCTCATAAGTGGTGTATGTTTAAATATATCAAACTTTATTATGACATTGCGTTTTGAGATTTCGTGACCTTCCATTGAAAACAACGATAACTCATAAGAATCGAAAGGAGGAAAATAAGTTCATGAAATGTTGAAAACCACCAAAGTGAATTATGGGGATAAATATGCTCATAAGTGGTGTATGTTTAAATATATCAAACTTTATTATGACATTGCGTTCGATATTTCGTGACCTTCCATTGAAAACATCGATAACTCATAAGAATCGAGAAGGAGGAAAATAAGTTCATGGGAAATGGTTAAAAACAACCAAAGTGAATTATGGGGATAAATATGCTCATAAGTGGTGTATGTTTAAATATATCAAACTTTATTATGACATTGCGTTTTGAGATTTCGTGACCTTCCATTGAAAACAACGATAACTCATAAGAATCGAAAAGGAGGAAAATATGTTCATGAAATGTTGAAAACACCAAAGTGAATTAAGGGGATAAATATGCTCATAAGTGGTGTATGTTTAAATATATCAAACTTTATTATGACATTGCGTTTCAGATTTCGTGACCTTCCATTGAAAACAATGATAACTCATAAGAATCGAGAAGGAGGAAAATAAGTTCATGAAATGTTGAAAACAACCAAAAGTGAATTAAGGGGATAAATATGCTCATAAGTGGTGTATGTTTAAATATATCAAACTTTATTATGACATTGCGTTTGAGATTTCGTGACCTTCCATTGAAAACAACGATAACTCATAAGAATCGAAAAGGAGGAAAATAAGTTCATGAAATGATTGAAAACCACCAAAGTGAATTAAGGGGATAAATATGCTCATAAGTGGTGTATGTTTCAATATATCAAACTTTATTATGACATTGCGTTTTGAGATTTCGTGACCTTCCATTGAAAACAGCGATAACTCATAAGAATCGAGAAGGAGGAAAATAAGTTCATGAAATGTTGAAAACCACCAAAGTGAATTAAAAGGGATAAATATGCTCATAAGTGGTGTATGTTTAAATATATCAAACTTTATTATGACATTGCGTTTTCAGATTTCGTGACCTTCCATTGAAAAGCGATAACTTCATAAGAATCGAAAAGGAGGAAAAATAAGTTCATGAAATGTTGAAAACCACCAAAGTGAATTAAGGGGATAAATATGCCCATAAGTGGTGTATGTTTCAATATATCAAACTTTATTATGACATTGCGTTTCTCGATATTTCGTGACCTTCCATTGAAAACAGCGATAACTCATAAGAATCGAGAAGGAGGAAAATAAGTTCATGAAATAGTTAAAAACACCAAAGTGAATTAAGGGGATAAATATGCTCATAAGTGGTGTATGTTTAAATATATCAAACTTTATTATGACATTGCGTTTCGATATTTCGTGACCTTCCATTGAAAACAGCGATAACTCATAAGAGATCGAAGGAGGAAAATATGTTCATGAAATGTTGAAAACCACCAAAGTGAATTATGGGGATAAATATGCTCATAAGTGGTGTATGTTTCAATATATCAAACTTTATTATGACATTGCGTTTTGATATTTCGTGACCTTCCATTGAAAACTAATGATAACTCATAAGAATCGAAAAGGAGGAAAATAAGTTCATGAAATGGTGAAAACCACCAAAGTGAATTATGGGGATAAATATGCTCATAAGTGGTGTATGTTTAAATATATCAACTTTATTATGACATTGTGCGTTTCGAGATTTCATTAGTGACCTTCCATTGAAAACAATCGATAACTCATAAGGAATCGAAAGAAGGAGGAAAATAAGTTCATGAAATGTTGAAAACAAACCAAAAGTGAATTATGGGGATAAATATGCTCATATGTGGTGTATATTTAAATATATCAAACTTTATATTGATATTGCGTTGCGATATTTAGTGACCTTCCACTCAAAACAATGAGAACTCATAAAAAAAAAAAAGAACGAAAATAAGTTCATGAAATGTTGAAAACCAACAAAGAGAATTAAGGGGATAAATATGCTCATGAGTGGTGTATGTTTCAATATATCAAACTTTGTTGTGACATTGCGTTTCGAGATTTCGTGACCTTCCATTGAAAACAACGATAACTCATAAGAATCGAGAAGGAGGAAAATAAGTTCATGAAATGGTTAAAACCACCAAAGTGAATTATGGAGATAAATATGCTCATATGTGGTGTATATTTAAATATATCAAACTTTATTATGACATTGCGTTGCCTCGATATTTCGTGACCTTCCATTGAAAACACGATAACTCACTTAAGAATCGAGAAGGAGGAAAATATGTTCATGAAATGTTGAAAACAAACCAAAGTAAGATTATGGGGATAAATATGCTCATAAGTGGTGTATGTTTAAATATATCAAAAATTTATTATGACATTGCGTTTTGAGATTTCGTGACCTTCCATTGAAAACATCGATAACTCATAAGAATCGAGAAGGAGGAAAATAAGTTCATGAAATGTTGAAAACCACCAAAGTGAATTAAGGGGATAAATATGTTCATAAGTGGTGCATGTTTCAATATATCAAACTTTATTATGACATTGCGTTTTGAGATTTCGTGACCTTCCACTGAAAACAACGACAACTTATAAGAATCGAGAAGGAGGAAAATAAGTTCATGAAATGGTTAAAACCACCAAAGTGAATTATGGGGATAGTTATGCTCATAAGTGGTGTATGTTTCAATATATCAAACTTTGTTGTGACATTGCGTTTCGAGATTTCGTGACCTTCCATTGAAAACAGCGATAACTCATAAGAATCGAGAAGGAGGAAAATAAGTTCATGAAATGGTTAAAACCACCAAAGTGAATTATGGGGATAATTATGCTCATAAGTGGTGTATGTTTAAATATATCAAACTTTATTATGACATTGCATTTCGATATTTCGTGACCTTCCATTGAAAACAGCGATAACTCATAAGAATCGAGAAGGAGGAAAATAAGTTCATGAAATGGTTAAAAACACCAAAGTGAATTATGGGGATAAATATGCTCATAAGTGGTGTATGTTTCAATATATCAAACTTTATTATGACATTGCGTTTTCAGATTTCGTGACCTTCCACTGAAAACAACGACAACTTATAAGAATCGAGAAGGAGGAAAATAAGTTCATGAAATGTTGAAAACCACCAAAGTGAATTAAGGGGATAAATATGCTCATAAGTGGTGTATGTTTCAATATATAAAACTTTGTTGTCACATTGCGTTTCGAGATTTCGTGACCTTCCATTGAAAACAGCGATAACTCATAAGAATCGAGAAAGAGGAAAATATGTTCATGAAATGTTGAAAACAACCAAAGTGAATTAAGGGGATAAATAAGCACATAAGTGGTGTATGTTTCAATATATCAAACTTTATTATGACATTGCGTTTTGAGATTTCGTGACCTTCAATTGAAAACAACGATAACTCATAAGAATCGAGAAGGAGGAAAATAAGTTCATGAAATGGTTAAAAACACCAAAGTGAATTAAGGGGATAAATATGCTCATAAGTGGTGTATGTTTAAATATATCAAACTTTATTATGACATTGCGTTTTCAGATTTCGTGACCTTCCATTGAAAACAACGACAACTCATAAGAATCGCGAAGGAGAAAAATAAGTTCATGCAATGTTGAAAACCACCAAAGTGAATTAAGGGGATAAATATGCTCATAAGTGGTGTATGTTTAAATATATCAAACTTTATTATGACATTGCGTTTCGAGATTTCGTGACCTTCCATTGAAAACAGCGATAACTCATAAGAATCAGAAAGGAAGAAAATAAGTTCATGAAATGGTTAAAACCACCAAAGTGAATTAAGGGGATAAATATGCTCATAAGTGGTGTATGTTTAAATATATCAAACTTTATTATGACATTGCGTTTCGATATTTCGTGACCTTCCATTGAAAACATCGATAACTCATAAGAATCGAGAAGGAGGAAAATATGTTCATGAAATGTTGAAAACAACCAAAGTGAATTAAGGGGATAAATATGCTCATAAGCGGTGTAAGTTTCAATATATCAAACTTTATTATGACATTGCGTTTCGAGATTTCGTGACCTTCCATTGAAAACAGCGATAACTCATAAGAATCGAGAAGGAGGAAAATATGTTCATGAAATGTTGAAAACAACCAAAGTGAATTAAGGGGATAAATATGCCCATAAGCGGTGTAAGTTTCAATATATCAAACTTTATTATGACATTGCGTTTCGATATTTCGTGACCTTCCATTGAAAACAGCTATAACTCATAAGAATCGAGAAGGAGGAAAATATGTTCATGAAATGTTGAAAACAACCAAAGTGAATTAAGGGGATAAATATGCTCATAAGCGGTGTATGTTTCAATATATCAAACTTTATTATGACATTGCGTTTCGAGATTTCGTGACCTTCCATTGAAAACAACGATAACTCATAAGAATCGAGAAGGAGGAAAATAAGTTCATGAAATGGTTAAAACCACCAAAGTGAATTATGGGGATAAATATGCTCATAAGTAGTGTATGTTTAAATATATCAAACTTTATTATTACATTGCGTTTCGATATTTCGTGACCTTCCATTGAAAACATCGATAACACATAAGAATCGAGGAGGAAAATATGTTCATGAAATGTTGAAAACCACCAAAGTGAATTAAGGGGATAAATATGCTCATAAAGTGGTGTATGTTTCAATATATCAAACTTTATTATGACATTGCGTTTTGAGATTTCGTGACCTTCCATTGAAAACAATGACAACTCATAAGAATCGAAAAGGAGGAAAATAAGTTCATGAAATGTTGAAAACCACCAAAGTGAATTAAGGGGATAAATATGCTCATAAGTGGTGTATGTTTCAAATATATCAAAACTTTATTTTATGACATTGCGTTTTGAGATTTCGTGACCTTCCATTGAAAACAATGACAACTCATACAAGAATCGAAAAGGAGGAAAATAAGTTCATGAAATGGTTAAAACCACCAAAGTGAATTAAGGGGATAAATATGCTCATAAGTGGTGTATGTTTAAATATATCAAACTTTATTATGACATTGCGTTTCGAGATTTCGTGACCTTCCATTGAAAACAGCGATAACTCATAAGAATCGAAAGGAGGAAAATAAGTTCATGAAATGTTGAAAACCACCAAAGTGAATTAAGGGGATAAATATGCTCATAAGTGGTGTATGTTTCAATATATCAAACTTTATTATGACATTGCGTTTTGAGATTTAGTGACCTTCCATTGAAAACAACGATAACTCCTAAGAATCGAGAAGGAGGAAAATAAGTTCATGAAATGTTTAAAACCACCAAAGTGAATTAAGGGGATAAATATGCTCATAAGTGGTGTATGTTTAAATATATCAAACTTTATTATGAACTTGAGTTTTTACATATCGTGACCTTCCATTGAAAACAATGATAACTCATAAGAATCGAGAAGGAGGAAAATAAGTTCATGAAATGTTGAAAAACACCAAAGTGAATTAAGGGGATAAATATGCTCATAAGTGGTGTATGTTTCAATATATCAAACTTTATTATGACATTGCGTTTGAGATTTCGTGACCTTCCATTGAAAACATGATAACTCATAAGAATCGAAAAAGACGAAAATAAGTTCATGAAATGTTGAAAACCACCAAAGTGAATTAAGGGGATAAATATGCTCATAAGCGGTGTATGTTTCAATATATCAAACTTTGTTGTGACATTGCGTTTCGAGATTTCGTGACCTTCCATTGAAAACAACGATAACTCATAAGAATCGAGAAGGAGGAAAATAAGTTCATGAAATGGTGAAAACAACCAAAGTGAATTAAGGGGATAAATATGCTCATAAGTTGTGTATGTTTAAAGACATCAAACTTTATTATGACATTGCGTTTCGATATTTCGTGACCTTCCATTGAAAACATCGATAACTCATAAGAATCGAGAAGGAGGAAAATATGTTCATGAAATGTTGAAAACCACCAAAGTGAATTAAGGGGATAAATATGCTCATAAGTGGTGTATGTTTCAATATATCAAACTTTATTATGACATTGCGTTTGAGATTTCGTGACCTTCCATTGAAAACAGCGATAACTCATAAGAATCGAGAAGGAGGAAAATAAGTTCATGAAATGTTGAAAACCACCAAAGTGAATTAAGGGGATAAATATGCTCATAAGTGGTGTATGTTTAAATATATCAAACTTTGTTATGACATTGCGTTTGATATTTCGTGACCTTCCATTGAAAACAACGATAACTCATAAGAATCGAAGAAGGAGGAAAATAAGTTCATGAAATGTTGAAAACCACCAAAGTGAATTAAGGGGATAAATATGCTCATAAGTGGTGTATGTTTCAATATATCAAACTTTATTATGACATTGCGTTTTTCAGATTTCGTGACCTTCCATTGAAAACAAGCGACAACTTATAAGAATCGAGAAGGAGGAAAATAAGTTCATGAAATGGTTAAAAACCACCAAAGTGAATTAAGGGGATAAATATGCTCATAAGTGGTGTATGTTTCAATATATCAAACTTTATTATGACATTGCGTTTGAGATTTCGTGACCTTCCATGAAAAGCAACGATAACTCATAAGAATCGAAGGAGGAAAATAAGTTCATGAAATGTTAAAAACACCAAAGTGAATTAAGGGGATAAATATGCTCATAAGTGGTGTATGTTTAAATATATCAAACTTTATTATGACATTGCGTTTTAGATTTCGTGACCTTCCATTGAAAACAGCGATAACTCATAAGAATGAGAAGGAGGAAAATAAGTTCATGAAATGTTGAAAACCACCAAAGTGAATTATGGGGATAAATATGCTCATAAGTGGTGTATGTTTCAATATATCAAACTTTATTATGACATTGCGTTTGAGATTTAGTGACCTTCCATTGAAAACAGCGATAACTCATAAGAATCGAGAAGGAGGAAAATAAGTTCATGAAATGTTGAAAACACCAAAGTGAATTAAGGATAAATATGCTCATAAGTGGTGTATGTTTAAATATATCAAACTTTATTATGACATTGCGTTTTCAGATTTCGTGACCTTCCATTGAAAACAGCGATAACTCATAAGAATCGAGAAGGAGGAAAATATGTTCATGAAATGTTGAAAACAACCAAAGTGAATTAAGGGGATAAATATGCTCATAAGTGGTGTATGTTTCAATATATCAAACTTTATTACTTGACATTGCGTTTTGAGATTTCGTGACCTTCCATTGAAAACAACGATAACTCAATAAGAATCGAGAAAGGAGGAAAATAAGTTCATGAAATGGTTAAAACCACCAAAGTGAATTATGGGGATAAATATGCTCATAAGTGGTGTATGTTTAAATATATCAAACTTGATTATGACATTGCGTTTCGATATTTCGTGACCTTCCATTGAAAACAGCGATAACTCATAAGAATCGAGAAGGAGGAAAATATGTTCATGAAATGTTGAAAACAACAAAAGTGAATTAAGGGGATAAATATGCCCATAAGCGGTGTAAGTTTCAATATATCAAACTTTATTATGACATTGCGTTTTGAGATTTCGTGACCTTCCATTGAAAACAACGACAACTCATAAGAATCGAAAAGGACGAAAATAATTTCATGAAATGTTGAAAACCACCAAAGTGAATTAAGGGGATAAATATGCTCATCAGTGGTGTATGTTTAAATATATCAAAATTTATTATGACATTGCGTTTTTAGATTTTGTGACCTTCCACTAAAAACAACGACAACTTATAAGAATCGAGGAGGAAAATAAGTTCATGAAATGGTTAAAACCACCAAAGTGAATTATGGGGATAAATATGCTCATAAGTGGTGTATGTTTAAATATATCAAACTTTATTATGACATTGCGTTTCGATATTTCGTGACCTTCCATTGAAAACAGTGATAACCCATAAGAATCGAGAAGGAGGAAAATATGTTCATGAAATGTTGAAAACAACCAAAGTGAATTAAGGGGATAAATATGCCCATAAGCGGTGTAAGTTTCAATATATCAAACTTTATTATGACATTGCGTTTTGAGATTTCGTGACCTTCCATTGAAAACAATGATAACTCATAAGAATCGAGAAGGAGGAAAATAAGTTCATGAAATGTTGAAAACCACCAAAGTGAATTAAGGGGATAAATATGCTCATAAGTGGTGTATGTTTAAATATATCAAACTTTATTATGACATTGCGTTTTGATATTTAGTGACCTTCCATTGAAAACAACGATAACTCATAAGAATGAGAAGGAGGAAAATAAGTTCATGAAATGTTGAAAACCACCAAAGTGAATTATGGGGATAAATATGCTCATAAGTGGTGTATGTTTCAATATATCAAACTTTATTATGAGCATTGCGTTTCGAGATTTCGTGACCTTCCATTGAAAACAACGATAACTCATAAGAATCGAGAAGGAGGAAAATAAGTTCATGAAATGTTGAAAACAACCAAAGTGAATTAAGGGGATAAATGTGCTCATAAGTGGTGTATGTTTCAATATATCAAACTTTATTATGACATTGCGTTTTCAGATTTTACAGTGACCTTCCATTTGAACAATGCGTAAACTCTTATAGAAATGAAAGGAGAGAAAATAAGTTCATGAAATGGTTGAAAACACCAAAGTGAATTAAGGGGATAAATATGCTCATAAGTGGTGTATGTTTCAATATATCAAACTTTATTGTGACATTCGTTTTGAGATTTCGTGACCTTCCATTGAAAACTGGCGATAACTCATAAGAATCGAAGGAGGAAAATAAGTTCATGAAATGTTGAAAAACACCAAAGTGAATTAAGGGGATAAATATGCTCATAAGTGGTGTATGTTTAAATATATCAAACTTTATTATGACATTGCGTTTCGAGATTTCGTGACCTTCCATTGAAAACAACGATAACTCATAAGAATCGAGAAGGAGGAAAATAAGTTCATGAAATGGTTAAAACCACCAAAGTGAATTAAGGGGATAAATATGCTCATAAGTGGTGTATGTTTAAATATATCAAACTTTATTATGACATTGCGTTTCGATATTTACGTGACCTTCCATTGAAAACAGCGATAACTCATAAGAATCGAGAAGGAGGAAAATAAGTTCATGAAATGGTTGAAAACCACCAAAGTGAATTAAGGGGATAAATATGCTCATAAGTGGTGTATGTTTCAATATATCAAACTTTATTATGACATTGCGTTTGAGATTTGGTGACCTTCCATTGAAAACAACGATAACTCATAAGAATCGAGAAGGAGAAATAAGTTCATGAAATGTTGAAAATACCAAAGTGAATTAAGGGGATAAATATGCTCATAAGTGAATTGTATGTTTTCAATATATCAAACTTTATTATGACATTGCGTTTGAGATTTCGTGACCTTCCATTGAAAACAATGATAACTCATAAAGAATCGAGAAGGAGGAAAATAAGTTTCATGAAATGTTGAAAACCACCAAAGTGAATTAAGGATAAATATGCTCATAAGTGGTGTATGTTTAAATATATCAAACTTTATTATATGACATTGCGTTTTGAGATTTCGTGACCTTCACGATTGAAAACAGCGATAACTCATGAAGAATAGAAAGGAGGAAAATATGTTCGCAAAAATGTTCAATATTAGGTACAAAGTGAATTAAGGGGATAAATATAAGCCCGCATAAGTGGTGCTGGTTCAAATATCAAGCTTTAATATTATCATTGTGTTTTGATATTGTTTGACCTTCCATTGAAAACATCGATAACTCATAAAGCTCGAGAAGGAGGATAATAAGTTCATGAAATGTTGAAACCGCAAAAGTGAATTAAAAGGGGATAAATATGCCCATAAGTGGTGTATGTTTCAATATATCAAACTTTGTTGTGACATTGCGTTTAGAGATTTGTTGATCTTCCATTGAAAACAACGCATGTACTCAGGAGAATAGAAGGAGGAAAATAAGTTCATGAAATGTTGAAAACCACCAAAGTGAATTAAAGGGGATAAATATGCTCGCATAAGTGGTGTATGTTTAAATATATCAAACTTTGACATTATGACATTGCGTTTTCAGATTTACGTGACATTCCACTAAACGCGATAACTCGCAAGAATCTGAAGGAGGAAAATAAGTTCATGAAATGGTTAAAAGCTACCAAAGTGAATTATGGGGATAAATATGCTCATAAGTGGTGTATGTTTCAATATATCAAAATTTATTATGACATTGCGTTTTAGATTTTGTGACCTTCCATTGAAAACAACGATAACATCGCAAGAATCGAGAAGGAGGAAAATAAGTTCACTTGAAATGTTGAAAACCACCCAAAAGTGAATTAAGGGGATAAATAAAAGCCCATAAGATAAGTTTAAATATATCTAAACCTTATTATGACATTGTGTTTTGAGTATTTAAATGACCTTCATTGAAAACAACATTAACTCATAAAGATCAAGAAAAGGGTAAAATAAGTTCATGAAATGTTGAAAACCGTAAAGTGAATTAAAGGGATAAATATACTCATAAGTGGGTGTATGTTTAAATATATCAAACTTTATTATGACATTGCGTTTGAGATTTCGTGACCTTCCATTGAAAACAACGATAACTCATAAGAATCGAGAAGGAGGAAAATAAGTTCATGAAATGTTGAAAACCACCAAAGTGAATTAAGGGGATAAATATGCTCATAAGTGGTGTATGTTTAAATATATCAAACTTTATTATGACATTGCGTTTCGAGATTTCGTGACCTTCCATTGAAAACAGCGATAACTCATAAGAGAATCGAAAGGAGGAAAATATGTTCATGAAATGTTGAAAACAACCAAAGTGAATTAAGGGGATAAATATGCTCATAAGTGGTGTATGTTTCAATATATCAAACTTTATTATGACATTGCGTTTGAGATTTCGTGACCTTCCATTTAGAAAACAACGATAACTCATAAGAATGAGAAGGAGGAAAATAAGTTCATGAAATGTTTAAAACCACCAAAGTGAATTAAGGGGATAAATATGCTCATAAGTGGTGTATGTTTAAATATATCAAACTTTATTATGACATTGCGTTTGAGATTTTGACCTTCCATTGAAAACAACGATAACTCATAAGAATCGTGAAGGAGGAAAATAAGTTCATGAAATGATTAAAACCACCAAAGTGAATTAAGGGGATAAATATGCTCCATAAGTGGTGTATGTTTAAATATATCAAACTTTATTACTGACATTGCGTTTCGATATTTCGTGACCTTCATGTGAAAACATCGATAACTCATAAGAATCGAGAAGGAGGAAAATATGTTCATGAAATGTTGAAAACACCAAAGTGAATTAAGGGGATAAATATGCTCATAAGTGGTGTATGTTTCAATATATCAAACTTTATTATGACATTGCGTTTTGGGATTAGTGACCTTCCATTGAAAACATCGATAACTCATAAGAATCGAGAAGGAGGAAAATAAGTTCATGAAATGTTTGAAAACCACAAAGTGAATTAAGGGGATAAATATGCTTAACACATAAGTGGTGTAAGTTTTCAATATATCAAAACTTTTATTATGCAGCATTGCGTTTTGAGATTTACGTGAGGCCTTCCATTGAAAACAAGCTGACAGCTCATACCAGAATCGAGAAATGGCAGAAATAAGTTCATGAAGTATGTTGAAAACCACCAAAGTGAATTAAGGGGATACAAATATGCCTACACCTAAGTGAGTGTATGTTAAATATATCATTGTGCGACTTTGTTGTGCAGCATTGCGTTTTCAGATTTCAGTGACCTTCCATTGAAAACAACGATAACTCATAGGAAAAGAATGAGAAGGGAGGAAAATAGAGTTCATGAAATGAGTTTAAAACCACCAAGAGTAGAATATAAGGGGATAAATCCTTGCTCCATAAATATTTGTGAGGTGTATGTTTCAATATATCAAACTTTGTTACTGACTGATTGCGTTTGAGATTTAGTAGCTAGCACTTCCACTAGAAAACAACGATAACTCATTATAAAGAATCGAGAAGGAGGAGAAAAATAAGTTCAGCAAGAAATGAAGTTTGAAAACACCAAAGTGAATTATACGGGATAAATATGCTCTATGAAAGTAGTGCTATGTTTAAATATATCAAACTTTAATATGACTACTTATTCGTTTTCAGATGTTACGTGACAGCCTTCCATTGAAGCAACAGCGTATTAACTCATAAGAATCGAGAAAGGAGAGAAAATAAGTTCATGAAATGGATTACGAAAAACACAAAGAAAGTGAATTATAGCAAGGATAAATATGCTCATAAGTGGTGTACTGTTTAAATATATCAAAACTTTATTGTGAGCATTCATTTGTTTTGATATTGGTTGACCTTCCATTCGAAAATCAGCGATAACTCATGGAGAATCGAAAGGAGGAAAATATGTTCATGAAATGTTGAAAACACTACAAGAGAAGATTGTATTAGGGGATGAAATATGCCCATAAGTGAGTGTATGTTTAAATATATCAAACTTTATTATAACATTAGTTTTCGAATGTTCGCTTTGATAAGCCTTCCATTGAAAACAGATGATAACTCATAAGAATCAAGAAGGAGGGGAAAATATGTTCAAAGAATATTGAAAACAACAAAGTGAATTATGGGGATCGTATCGCTTATGAGTGGTGTAATGACCTTTAAATGTAGAATTTTATTATGGCATTGGCGTTTGATGTTCGTGAGCTTCAATTATGAAAACACTCGATAACTCATAAGAATGGAAGAAGGAGGAAAATAAGTTCATGAAATGTTGAAAACCACCAAAGTAGATTAAGAGATTAATATCAACATAAGCTGGCATGTTTTTAGTATATCAGAGCTTTGTTGTGACATTAGTTTTGATATTGCGTGATGACCAACTTCCATTTAAGCTTATCGATAACTCTTAAGAATCGAGAAAGGAAGAAAATAAGTTACATGAAATGTTCGAAAATGCAAAGTGAATTAAGGGCAAATTATGTAATAAGTGGTGCGTATGTTTCAATATATCAAACTTTGTTGTATTATTGGGCGTTCAAGATTTAATGATCTTCCAAATTGAAAATAGACATCACTCATAAGAAGGAATCAGGAAGGAGGAAAAATATGTTCATAGAAATGGTTAAAAACAGCCAAAGTGAATTAAGAGGATAAATATGACTCATAAGTTATTAATATGTTTAAATATATCAAACTTTATTATGACATTGCGTTTTCAGATTTAGTGACCTTCCATCAAAAACAACGACAACTCATAAGAATCGAAAAGATAGAAAAATAAGTTCTTGAAATGTTGAAAACCACCAAAGTGAATTAAGGGGATAAATATGCGTAAGTGGTGTATGTTTCAATATATCAGCTTTTATTTAATGACATTGCGTTTGAGATTTAAAAGGGCAGCTTCCAATTGAAAGCAGTGATAAACTGGCATAAGAATCGAGAAGGAGGAAAATAAGTTAAGCATGAAATGGTTGAAAACACCAAAGTGAATTAAGGGAGATAAATATGCTCATAAGTGGTGTATGTTTCAATATATCAAACTTTATTATGGACATTGCGTTTTGAGATTTTGTGACCTTCCATGTGAAAACAACGATAACTCATAAGAATCGAGAAGGAAGGAAAATAAGTTCATGCGAAATGGTTGAAAACCACCAAAGTGAATTAATAGGATAAGATATGCCCATAAGTGGTCATATATGCCAATATATCAAACTTTATTATTATGACATTGGGTTTTGATATTTCGTGACCTTCCATTGAAAACAGCGATAACTCATAAGAATCGAGAAGGAGGAAAATATGTTCATGAAATGTTGAAAACAACCAAGAAGTGAATTAAGGGGATAAATATGCCCATAAGCGGTGTAAGTTTCAATATATCAAACTTTATTATGAGCCATTGCGTTTTGAGATTTCGCTGACCTTCCATTGAAAACAATGACAAGCTCATAAGGAACCGAAAAGGACGAAAATAAGTTCATGAACATGTTGAAAACCACCAAAGTGAATTTCAGGGATAAATATGTTCATAAAGTGGGCTTTCTGCCAGTATGCTTCTAACAGCTATATCAAACTTTATTATGACATTAAGTTTCGAAGTATTTAGTTAGACCTTCCATTGAAAAGGCAACGATAACTCCTTATAAGAATCGAAAAGGAGGAAAATAAGTTCATGAAATGGTTAGAAACACAGCCAAAGTGAATTATGGGGATAAATATGACTCATAAGTGGTGTATGTTTAAATATATCAAATCTTTATTATGACATTGCGTTTTCGAGATTTGGCTGACCTTCCATTGAAAACAACTGATAACTCATAAGAATCGAGAAGGATGAAAATAAGTTTAACATGAAATGTTTGAAAACCACCAAAGTGAATTAAGGGGGATAAATATGCTCATGAAAGTGGTGTATGTTTCAAATAGCTATCGTAAACTTACTGATGACATTGGCGTTTCGAGATTTCGAGACCTTCCATTGAAAAACATCGATAACTCATAAGAATCGGGGAAGGAGGAAAATAAGTTCATGAAATGATTGAAAAACACCAAAGTGGAATTAAGGAGATAAATATGCTCATATATGGTGTATGTTTAAATATATCAAACTTTATTATGACACGGCGCTTTCAGATTTCGTTTATTTCCATTGAAAACAGCGACAACTCATAAGAATCAAAAGGTAAGGAAAATAATTACATGAAATGTTGTTGACCACCAAAGTGGATTAAGGGGATAAATATTAATCATAAGTGGTGTATGTTTCAAATATTTCAAATTTTAATAGCGACATTCAACGTTCCAAGGTTTCGGTGAGCACTTCCACATTAAAAGCAATGATGCTTTCTATAAGAATCAAGATCGAGAAGAAAGAAAAGTAAGTTCATGAAATGGTTGAAAAGCAAGCATAAGTGAAGTCAGAGGATAAATATGCTGGCTTAAATAGGTGTATGTTTTCAATATTTCAAATTTTATTATGACAGGCTAAGTTTCGAGAAGTTCGTAATATGCATTGGCATGATAACCTCTTAAGAATCGAGAAGGAGGAAAAATAAGTTCATGCAAATGTTGAAAACAATAAGAAAGTGAATTAAGGGGGATAAATATGCTCATAAGTGGTGTATGTTCAAATATATCAAACTTTATTATAAGTACATTGCGTTTACACGAAATTTACGTGACCTTCCATTGGAAAACAATAGATACCTTATAAGAACTCGAGAAGGAGGTAAAATAAGTTCATGAAAATGGTTTTGAAAACCACGCAAAGTGAGATTATGGGGATAAATATGCTTTCCATACAAAGTGAGGTGCCTATGTTTAAATATATCAAATACTTTATTATGACATTGCAAGTTTCGATATTTAGTGACCTTCCATTGAAAACATCGAGTAACTCATAAGAATCGAGAAGCGAGGGAAAATATGTTCATGAAATGTTGAAAACAATCCTAAAAGTGAATCTAAGGGGATAAGCATATGCTCATAAAGTCAGGTGTAATGTTTCAATATATCCAAACTTTATTATGACATTGCGCTTTGAGATTTCGTGACCTTCCATTGAAAAACAACGCATTATAACTCATAAGGAGAATCGAGTTCAGCATAGCGAAAATAAGTTCATGAAATGTTGAAAACCACCACAAAGTGAATTAAAGGGGATAAATATGCACATAAGTGGTGTAAGTTTAAATATATCAAACTCCTTTTATTATGACATTGCGCTTTCGAGATTTGTGACCTTCCATTGAAAAACAGCGATAACTCATAAGAAATCGAGAAGGAGAAAAATAAGTTCATGAAATGGTTGAAAACAACCAAAGTGAATTAAGGAGGATAAATATGCTCATAAGTGGTGTAAGGTTTAAATATATCAAACTTTATTGATGACATTGGCAAGGTTTTCGAGATTTCGTGACCTTCCCATTGAAAACATCGATAACTCATAAGAATCGAGAAGGAGAAAAATATGTTCATGAAATGTTGAAAACAACCAAAGTGAATTATGGGGATAAATATGCTCATAAGTGGTGTAAGTTTTCGATATATATCAAACTTTATTATGACACTATGCGTTTGCTGAGATTTCGTGACCTTCATTGAAAACAAGCGATAACCTCATAAGAATCGAGAAGTGAGGAAAATAAGTTCATGAAATGTTGAAAACCAACCAAAAGTGAATTAAGGGGATAAATATGCTCATAAGTGGTGTATGTTTAAATATATCAAACTTTATTATGGACATTGCTACAGTTTGAAGATTTCGTGGACCTTCCATTGAAACAACAACGATAACTCCTCAATAAGAATCGAGAAGGAGGAAAATAAGTTCATGAAATGGTTAAAACCACCAAAGTGGAATTAAGGGGATAAATATATGTCATACAAGTGGTGTATGTTTAAATATATCAAACTTTATTATGACATTCAGTGCTTTTGATATTTCGTGACGCTCCATTGAAAAACAAGCGATAACTCATAAGAATCGAGAAGGAGGAAAATACAGTTCATGAAATGGTTGAAAACAACCAAAAAGATTTTAGAATTAAGGGGATAAATATGCCCATAAGTGGTGTATGTTTAAATATATCAAATCTTTATTATGACATTGCGCTTTTTGAGATTTCGTCACCTTCCATTGAAAACAACGACAACTCATAAGAATCGAAAAGGACGAAAATAAGTTCATGAAATGTTGAAAACAACAACCAAAGTGAATTTTAAGGGGATAAATATGCTCATAAGTGGTGTATGTTTCAATATATCAAACTTTATTGTGACAGTTAAGTCTCGAGATTTCTCGTGACCTTCCATTGAAAACATCGAATAACTCATAAGAATCGAGAAGAGAAAATAAGTTCATAGAAATGTTAAGGAAGACAACTCAAAGTGAATTAAAGGGGATAAATATGCTCAAAGTGGTATATATTTAAATATATCAAACTTTATTATGACATTGCGTTTTAGATTGGTCAGACCCACCTCATTCCATGAGCAACCTCAGAATCGAGAAGGAAAATAAGTTCATGAAATGTTGAAAACCACCAAAGTGAATTATGGGGATAAATATATATCGCGCAAGTGGTGTATGTTTAAATATATCAAACTTTATTATGACATTCAGTTTTGATATTTCGTGACCCTTCCATTAAAAACAGCGATAACTCATAAGAATCGCAGAGAAGGAGGAAAATATGTTCATGAAATGTTGAAAACAACCAAAAGTGAATTATGGGGATAAATATGCCCATAAGCGGTGTATGTTTCAATATATCAAACTTTATTATGACATTGGCGTTTTGAGATTGTGACCTTCCATTGAAAAGCAACTGACAGTAGCTCATAAGAATCGAAAAAGCGCGATCTAAAATAAGTTCATGAAATGTTGAAAACCACCAAAGTGAATTAAGAATAAAATATGCTCATAAGTGGTGTATGTTTCAATATATTCAAACCCTTTGTTATGACATTAAGTTTCGAGATTTGTGACCTTCCATTGAAAACAACGGCGATAACTCATAAGAATCGAGAAGGAGGAAAAATAAGTTCATGGAAATGTCGTTAAACACCAAAGTGAATTATGGGGATAAATATGCTTCATAAGTGGTGTATGTTTAAATATATCAAACTTTATTATGACATTGCGTTATGCTTTCAGATTTCGTGATCGCTTCCACATTGAAAACAACATAACTCATAAGAATCGAGAAGGAGGAAAATAAAGTTCATGAAATGTGAAAACCACCAAAGTGAATTAAGGGGATAAATATGCTCATAAGTGGTGTATGTTTCAATATATCAAACTTTATTAGTGACATTGCGTTTTAGATTTCGTGACCTTCCATTGAAAACAATCCATAACTCATAAGAATCGAGAAGGAGGAAAATAAGTTCATGAAATGGTTAAAAACACCAAAGTGAATTAAGGGATCAGGATAAATATGCTCATAGTGTAATGTTTAAATATATCAAAAATTTATTATGACATTGCGTTTTGAGATTTCTCGTGACCTCTCCATTGAAAAACAGCGATAACTCATAAGAATCGAGAAGGAGGAAAAATAAGTTCATGAAATGTTGAAACCACCAAAGTGAATTATGGGATAAATATGCTCATAAGTGGTGGTATGTTTCAATATATCAAATCTTTATTATGACATTGCTACGTTCGAGATTTCGCCGGGTGACCTTCCATTGAACAACAACGATAACTCATAAGAATCGAGAAGGAGGAAAAATAAGTTCATGAAATGGTTGAAAACAACCAAAGTGAATTAAGGGGATAAATATGCTCATAAGTGGTGTATGTTTAAATATATCAAACTTTATTATGACATTGCGTTTTCAGATTTCAAGTGACCTTCCATTGAAAACAACGACAACCTATGTAAGAATCGTAGAAGGAGGAAAATAAGTTCCATGAAATGTTGAAAACCACCAAAGTGAATTATGGGGATAAATATGCTATCATAAGTGGTGTATGTTTAAATATATCAAAATTTCTAGCTTATGATCATTGCGTTTTGAGATTTCGTGACCTTCCATTGAAAACGGCGATAACTCATAAGAATCGAGAAGCGAGGAAAATATGTTCATGAAATGTTGAAAACAATCAAAGTGAATTATGAGGGGATAAATATGCGCATAAGCGGTGTATGTTTAAATATATCAAAATTTATTATGACATTGCGTTTTGAGATTTCTGGACCTTCCATTGAAAACAACGACAACTCATAAGAATCGAAAAGGAGGACGAAAATAAGTTCATGAAATGTTGAAAACCACCAAAAGTGAATTATGGGGATAAATATGCACATAAGTGGTGTATGTTTCAATATATCAAACTTTATTATGACATTGCCGAGATTTCGTGACCTTCCATTGAAAACAACGTATAACTCATAAGAATCGAGAAGGAGGAAAATAAGTTCATGAAATGGTTGAAAACAACCAAAGTGAATTAAGGGGATAAATATATCATAAGTGGTGTATGTTTAAATATATCAAACTTTTATTATGACATTATGCGTTTTGATTTCTTTGTGACCTTCCATTGAAAAACAACGATAACTCATAAGAATCGAGAAGGAGGAAAATAAGTTCATGAAATGTTGAAAACCACCAAAGTGAATTAAGGGATAAATATGCTCATAAGTGGTGTATGTTTCAATATATCAAACTTTATTATGACATTGCGTTTCGAGATTTCGTGACCTTCCATTGAAAACAACGTAACTCATAAGAATCGAGAAGGAGGAAAATAAGTTCATGAAATGGTTAAAAACCACCAAAGTGAATTATGGGGATAAATATGCTCATAAGTGGTGTATGTTTAAATATATCAAACTTTATTATGACATTATGCGTTTGCTGATTTCGTGACCTTCCATTGAAAACAATATAACTCATAAGAATCGAGAAGGAGGAAAATATGTTCATGAAATGTTGAAACCAACCAAAGTGAATTAAGGGGATAAATATGCCCATAAGTGGTGTATGTTTAAATATATCAAACTTTATTATGACATTGCGTTTTCAGATTTCGTGACCCTCCATTGAAAACAACGATAACTCATAAGAATCGAGAAGGAGGAAAATAAGTTCATGAAATGTTGAAAACCACCAAAGTGAATTAAGGGGATAAATATGCTCATAAGTGGTGTATGTTTAAATATATCAAACTTTATTATGACATCGCGTTTTGAGATTTCGTGACCTTCCATTGAAAACAACGTACAACTCATAAGAATCGAGAAAGGATGAAAATAAGTTCATGAAATGTTGAAAACAACCAAAGTGAATCTGGGGATAAATATGCTCATAAGTGGTGTATGTTTCAATATATCAAACTTTATTATGACATTGCGCTTTAGAGATTTCGTGACCTTCCATTGAAAACAACGACAACTCATAAGAATCGAGAAGGAGGAAAATAAGTTCATGAAATGTTGAAAACCACCAAAGTGAATTAAGGGGATAAATATGCTCATAAGTGGTGTATGTTTAAATATATCAAACTTTATTATGACATTGCGCTTCGAGATTTCGTGACCTTCCATTGAAAACAACGATAACTCATAAGAATCGAGAAGGAGGAAAATATGTTACATGAAATGTTGAAAACAACCAAAGTGAATTAAGGGGATAAATATGCTCATAAGCGGTGTATGTTTCAATATATCAAACTTTATTATGACATGCGTTTTCAGATTTCGTGACCTTCCATTGAAAACATCGATAACTCATAAGAATCGAGAAGGAGGAAAATAAGTTCATGAAATGTTGAAAACCACCAAAGTGAATTAAGGGGATAAATATGCTCATAAGTGGTGTATGTTTCAATATATCAAACTTGGTTATGACATTAAGTTTCGAGATTTCGTGACCTTCCATTGAAAACAGCGATAACTCATAAGAATCGAGAAGAGGAAAATAAGTTCATGAAATGGTTAAAACCACCAAAGTGAATTAAGGGGATAAATATGCTCATAAGTGGTGTATGTTTAAATATATCAACTTTATTATGACATTGCGTTTTCAGATTTCGTGGACCTTCCATTGAAAACAATGACAACTCATAAGAATCGAGAAGGAGGTAAAATAAGTTCATGAAATGTTGAAAACCACCAAAGTGAATTAAGGGGATAAATATGCTCATAAGTGGTGTATGTTTAAATATATATCAAACTTTATCGCGGATATGACATTGCGTTTGAGATGTTCGTGACCTCTCTCCATTGAAAACAACGATAACTCCATAAGAATTCGAGAAGGAGGACCAAAATATATGTTCTCATGAAATGTTGAAAACAATCAAAGTGAATTTTTCAGGGGATAAATATGCTCATACGGTGTAAGGTTTCAATATATCAAACTTTATTATGACAGAATACGTTTCGAGATTTCGTGACCTTCCATTGAAAACAACGATATAACCTCATAAGAATCGAGAATGAGGAAAAATACAGTTCATGCGTAAATGTTGAAAACAAAATCAAAAGTGAATTAAGTGGGATAAATATGCTCATAAGTGGTGTAGCGTTTAAATATATCAAAATCTTTATTATGACATTGCGTTTTCAGATTTCGTGACCTTCTCCATTGAAAACAACGATCAACTCATAAAAACTCACGAGAAGCAGAAAAATAAGTTCCATGAAATGGTTTAAAACCAACCAAACCGTGTGAATTATGGGGATAAATATGCTCATAAGTGGTGTATGTTTCTCAATATATCAAACTTTATGCCATGACATTATGCGTTTCGAGATTTCGTGACCCCTTCCATTGAAACAACGATAACTCATATAGAATCGAGAAGTGAGGAAAATAAGTTCATGAAATGAGTTGAGAAAAACCACCAAAAGTGAATTAAGGGGATAAATATGCTCATAAGTTGGTGTAATGTGTTTCAATATATCAAACTTTATTATGACATTAAAAAGCGTTTCGAGATTTCGTGACCTTCCATTGAAAACAACTATAACTTCATAAGAATCGAGAAGGAGGAAAATAAGTTCATGAAATGGTTAAAACCACCAAAGTGAATTAAAGGGGATAAAAATATGCTCATAAGTGGTGTATGTTTAAATATATCAAACTTTATTATGACATTGCGTTTTCAGATTTCGCTTTGACCATTCAATCGAAAACAACGCACAACTTATAAGAATCGAGGAAAAGGGAGGAAAATAAGTTCATGAAATGGTTGAAAACCCACCAAAGTGAATTATGGGGATAAATATGCTCATAAGTGGTGTATATTTAAATATATCAAACTTTATTATGACATTGCGTTTGCCAGATTTCGTCACGAATCCACTTAAAAGCAACTGACAACCTCTATATAAGAATCGAGAAGGAGGAAAATAAGTTCATGAAATGTTGAAAACCAACCAAAGTGAATTATGGGGGATAAATATGCCTCATAAGTGGTGTATGTTTAAATATATTATCAAACTTTATTATGACATTGCGTTTTCAGATTTCGTGATCTTCCATTGAAAAGCCCATCGATCGATAAACTCATAAGAATCGAGAAGGAGGAAAATATGTTCATTGGAATGTCAAAACAAATCAAAGTGAATTAAGGGGATAAATATACTCATAAGCTGTGTAAGTTTCCTGAGACATCAAACTCTTTGTTATGATATTGCGTTTCGAGATTTCGTGTGACCTTCCATCAAAACCACGATAACCTATAAAGAATCTAAAAGCGACCTAGTGTGGGAAAATAAGTTCATGAAATGTTGAAAACCAATCAAAGTGAATTAAGGGGATAAATACGCATTATAAGTGGTGGCTGTTTAAATATATCAAATTTTATTATGACATTGCGCTTTGATATTTCGCGGATCTTCCATTGAAAATGAAATGATAACTCATAAGAATCGAGAAGGGAGGAAAAATATGTTCATGAAATGGTTGAAAACAATCAAAGTGAATTAAGGGGATAAATATGCCCATAAGCGGTGTAAGTTTTAATGTATCAAACTTTATTATGACATTGCGCTTTGAGATATCGTGACCTTCCATCAGTAACAACCCATTAATTCATAAGAATCGAAAAGGAGGATCTAAAATAAGTTCATGAAATGGTTGAAAACCACCAAAGTGAATTAAGGGGATAAATATGCACATAAGTGGTGTATGTTTCAATATATCAAACTTTGTCATGACATTGGCGCTTCGAGATTTCATTGTAATTTTCCACTGAAAAACAACGATAACTCATAAGAATTCAGAAGGAGGAAAATAAGAAACATGAAATGGTTAAAAACACCAACGTGAATTAAGGGGATAAATATGTTCATAAGTGGTGTATACTTAAATATATCAAACTTTGTCAGTGATATCGCTTGTCGAGATTTCAGGACCTACCATTGAAAACAACCGATAACTCATAAGTTAATCGAGTAGGGCGAGGAAAATATGTTCATGAAATGCGTTGAACACAACCAAAAGTGAATTATGGGGATAAATATGCTCATAAGTGGTGTATGTTTAAATATATCAAACTTTATTATGACATTGCGTTTCGAGATTTCGTGACCTTCCATTGAAAACAACGATAACTCATAAGAATCGAGAAGGAGGAAAATAAGTTCATGAAATGGTTGAAAACACCAAAGTGAATTAAGGGGATAAATATGCTCATAAGTGGTGTATGTTTAAATATATCAAACTTTATTATGACATTGCGTTTCGAGATTTCGTGACCTTCCATTGAAAACAACGATAACTCATAAGAATCGAGAAGGAGGAAAATAAGTTCATGAAATGGTTGAAAACCACCAAAGTGAATTAAGGGGATAAATATGCTCATAAGTGGTGTATGTTTAAATATATCAAACTTTATTATGACATTGCGTTTCGAGATTTCGTGACCTTCCATTGAAAACAACGATAACTCATAAGAATCGAGAAGGAGGAAAATAAGTTCATGAAATGTTGAAAACCACCAAAGTGAATTAAGGCGATAAAGATGCTCATAAGTGGTGTATGTTTAAATATATCAAACTTTGTTGTGACATTGCGTTTCGAGATTTCGTGACCTGCGATTGAAAACATCGATAACTCATAAGAATCGAGAAGGAGGAAAATAAGTTCATGAAATGGATAAAAACACCAAAGTGAATAAAGGGGATAAATATGCTCATAAGTGGTGTATGTTAAGAGATATCAAAATTTATTATGACATTGAGGTTCCAGATTTCATGAACATCTATTGAAAACAGCGATAACACATAAGAATCGAGAAGGAGGAAAATATGTTCATGAAATGTTGAAAACAACCAAAGTGTATTAAGGGGATAAATATGCTCATAAGTGGTGTATGTTTAAATATATCAAACTTTATTATGACATTGCGTTTCGAGATTTCGTGACCTTCCATTGAAAACAACGATAACTCATAAGAATCGAGAAGGAGGAAAATAAGTTCATGAAATGGTTGAAAACAACCAAAGTGAATTAAGGGGATAAATATGCTCATAAGTGGTGTATGTTTCAATATATCAAACTTTATTATGACATTGCGTTTCGAGATTTCGTGACCTTCCATTGAAAACAACGATAACTCATAAGAATCGAGAAGGAGGAAAATAAGTTCATGAAATGTTGAAAACCACCAAAGTGAATTAAGGGGATAAATATGCTCATAAGTGGTGTATGTTTAAATATATCAAACTTTATTATGACATTGCGTTTCGAGATTTCGTGACCTTCCATTGAAAACAACGATAACTCATAAGAATCGAGAAGGAGGAAAATAAGTTCATGAAATGTTGAAAACCGCCAAAGTGAATTAAGGGGATAAATATGCACATAAGTGGTGTATGTTTAAATATATCAAACTTTATTATGACATTGCGTTTCGAGATTTCAGAACCTTCCGTTGAAAACAACGATAACTCATAAGAATCGAGAAGGAGGAAAATAAGTTCATGAAATGGTTAAAACCACCAAAGTGAATTAAGGGGATAAATATGCTCATAAGTGGTGTATGTTTAAATATATCAAACTTTATTATGACATTGCGTTTTGAGATTTCGTGACCTTCCATTGAAAACAACGACAACTCATAAGAATCGAAATTGACGAAAATAAGTTCATGAAATGTTGAAAACCACCAAAGTGAATTAAGGGGATAAATATGCTCATAAGTGGTGTATGTTTAAATATATCAAACTTTATTATGACATTGCGTTTTCAGATTTCGTGACCTTCCATTGAAAACAACGATAACTCATAAGAATCGAGAAGGAGGAAAATAAGTTCATGAAATGTTGAAAACCACCAAAGTGAATTAAGGGGATAAATATGCTCATAAGTGGTGTATGTTTCAATATATCAAACTTTGTTGTGACATTGCGTTTCGAGATTTCGTGACCTTCCATTGAAAACAGCGATAACTCATAGGAATCTAGAAGGAGGAAAATAAGTTCATGAAATGGTTAAAAACACCAAAGTGAATTAAGGGGATAAATATGCTCATAAGTGGTGTATGTTTAAATATATCAAACTTTGTTGTGACATTGCGTTTCGAGATTTCGTGACCTTCCATTGAAAACAACGATAACTCATAAGAATCGAGAAGGAGGAAAATAAGTTCATGAAATGGTTAAAAACACCAAAGTGAATTAAGGGGATAAATATGCTCATAAGTGGTGTATGTTTAAATATATCAAACTTTATTATGACATTGTGTTTTCAGATTTCGTGACCTTCCACTGAAAACAACTACAACTTATAAGAATCGAGAAGGAGGAAAATAAGTTCATGAAATGGTGAAAACCACCAAAGTGAATTATGGGGATAAATATGCTCATAAGTGGTGTATGTTTAAATATATCAAACTTTATTATGACATTGCGTTTCGAGATTTCGTGACCTTCCATTGAAAACAACGATAACTCATAAGAATCGAGAAGGAGGAAAATAAGTTCATGAAATGTTGAAAACCACCAAAGTGAATTATGGGGATAAATATGCTCATAAGTGGTGTATGTTTAAATTTATCAAAATTTATTATGACATTGCGTTTCGATATTTCGTGACCTTCCATTGAAAACAACGACAACTCATAAGAATCGAGAAGGAGGAAAATAAGTTCATGAAATGTTGAAAAACACCAAAGTGAATTAAGGGGATAAATATGCTCATAAGTGGTGTATGTTTAAATATATCAAACTTTATTATGACATTGCGTTTTGAGATTTCGTGACCTTCCATTGAAAACAACGATAACTCATAAGAATCGAAAAGGACGAAAATAAGTTCATGAAATGTTGAAAACCACCAAAGTGAATTAAGGGGATAAATATGCTCATAAGTGGTGTATGTTTAAATATATCAAACTTTATTATGACATTGCGTTTCGAGATTTCGTGACCTTCCATTGAAAACAACGATAACTCATAAGAATCGAGAAGGAGGAAAATAAGTTCATGAAATGGTTAAAACCACCAAAGTGAATTATGGGGATAAATATGCTCATAAGTGGTGTATGTTTAAATATATCAAAATTTATTATGACATTGCGTTTCGAGATTTCGTGACCTTCCATTGAAAACAACGATAACTCATAAGAATCGAGAAGGACGAAAATAAGTTCATGAAATGTTGAAAACCACCAAAGTGAATTAAGGGGATAAATATGCTCATAAGTGGTGTATGTTTCAATATATCAAACTTTATTATGACATTGCGTTTCGAGATTTCGTGACCTTCCATTGAAAACAACGATAACTTATAAGAATCGAGGAGGAAAATATGTTAATGAAATGTTGAAAACCAACCAAAGTGAATTAAGGGGATAAATATGCTCATAAGTGGTGTATGTTTAAATATATCAAACTTTATTATGACATTGCGTTTCGAGATTTCGTGACCTTCCATTGAAAACAACGATAACTCATAAGAATCGAGAAGGAGGAAAATAAGTTCATGAAATGTTGAAAACCACCAAAGTGAATTAAGGGGATAAATATGCTCATAAGTGGTGTATGTTTAAATATATCAAACTTTATTATGACATTGCGTTTCGAGATTTCGTGACCTTCCATTGAAAACAACGATAACTCATAAGAATCGAGAAGGAGGAAAATAAGTTCATGAAATGGTTGAAAACAACCAAAGTGAATTAAGGGGATAAATATGCTCATAAGTGGTGTATGTTTAAATATATCAAACTTTATTATGACATTGCGTTTCGAGATTTCGTGACCTTCCATTGAAAACAACGATAACTCATAAGAATCGAGAAGGAGGAAAATAAGTTCATGAAATGTTGAAAACCACCAAAGTGAATTAAGGGGATAAATATGCTCATAAGTGGTGTATGTTTAAATATATCAAACTTTATTATGACATTGCGTTTCGAGATTTCGTGACCTTCCATTGAAAACAACGATAACTCATAAGAATCGAGAAGGAGGAAAATAAGTTCATGAAATGTTGAAAACCACCAAAGTGAATTAAGGGGATAAATATGCTCATAAGTGGTGTATGTTTCAATATATCAAACTTTATTATGACATTGCGTTTGGAGATTTCGTGACCTTCCATTGAAAACAACGATAACTCATAATAATGAAAAGGTGGAAAATAAGTTTATGAAAAGGTTAAAAAAACAAAAAGGGAGTAAAAGAATAAAAAAACACATAATGGTGGAAAGTTTAAATATATCAAAATTTATTATGACATTGCGTTTCGATATTTCGTGACCTTCCATTGAAAACATCGATAACTCATAAGAATCGAAAAGGAGGAAAATAAGTTCATGAAATGTTGAAAACCACCAAAGTGAATTAAGGGATAAATATGCTCATAAGTGTTGTATGTTTAAATATATCAAACTTTATTATGACATTGCGTTTCGAGATTTCGTGACCTTTCATTGAAAACAACGATAACTCATAATAATCGAGAAGGAGGAAAATAAGTTCATGAAATGGTTAAAACCACCAAAGTGAATTAAGGGGATAAATATGCCCTTAAGCGGTGTAAGTTTCAATATATCAAACTTTATTATGACATTGCGTTTTGAGATTTCGTGACCTTCCATTGAAAACAATGACAACTCATAAGAATCGAAAAGGACGAAAATAAGTTCATGCAATGTTGAAAACCACCAAAGTGAATTAAGGGGATAAATATGCTCATAAGTGGTGTATGTTTTAATATATCAAAATTTATTATGACATTGCGTTTCGAGATTTCGTGACGTTCCATTGAAAACAATGATAACTCATAAGAATCGAGAAGGAGGAAAATAAGTTCATGAAATGGTTAAAACCACCAAAGTGAATTGTGGGGATAAATATGCTCATAAGTGGTGTATGTTTAAATATATCAAACTTTATTATGACATCGCGTTTCGATATTTCGTGACCATCCATTGAAAACAGTTGATAACTCATGTTAATCGAGTATGAGGAAAAAATATGTTCATGAAATGTCAAAACAACAAAAGTGAATTAAGGGGATAAATATGCCCATAAGCTGTGTGTAAGTTTCAATATATCAAACTCTCTATTATGACATTGCGCTTTGAGATTTCGTGACCTTCCCCATTGAAAACAACGACAACTCATAAGAATCGAGTATGACGAAAATAAGTTCATGAAATGTCGAAAACCACCAAAGTGAATTAAGGGGATAAATATGCTCATAAGTGGTGTATGTTTCCACATATCAAACTTTGTTGTGGCATTGCGTTTCGAGATTTCGTGACCTTCCATTGAAAACAACGATAACTCATGCTAATCGAGAAGGAGGAAAATAAGTTCCTGAAATGGTTAAAAACACCAAAGTGAATTAAGGGGATAAATATGTTCATAAGTGGTGTATGTTTAAATATATCAAAATTTATTATGACATTGCGTTTTTAGATTTTGTGACCTTCCACTAAAAACAACGACAACTTATAAGAATCGAGAAGGAGGAAAATAAGTTCATTTAATGGTTAAAACCACCAAAAAGTGAATTATGGGGATAAATATGCTCATAAGTGGTGTATGTTTAAATATATCAAACTTTATTATGACATTGCGTTTCGATATTTCGTGACCTTCCATTGGAAAACATGGATAACCCATAAGAATCGAGAAGGAGGAAAATATGTTCATGAAATGTTTAAAACAACCAAAGTGAATTACGGAGATAAATATGCTCATAAGGGGTGTGGCGTTTAAATATATCAAACATTATTATGACATTGCGTTTCGAGATACTTCCGTGACCTTCCATCGTAAACATCGATAACTCATAAGAATCGAGAAGGAGGAAAATATGTTCATGAAATGTTGAAAACAACCAAAGTGAATTAAGGGGATAAATAAGCCCATAAGCCGGTGCCTGTTTCAACATATCAAACTTTATTATTACATTGTGTTTTGAGATTTCGTGACCTTCCATTGAAAACAACGACAACTCATAAGAATCGAAAAGGGATCTAAAAATAAGTTCATGAAATGTTGAAAACCACCAAAGTGAATTAAGGGGTTAAATATGCTCATAAGTGGTGTATGTTTAAATATATCAAACTTTGTTGTGACATCGCGTTTCGAGATTTCGTGACCTTCCATTGAAAACAACGATAACTCATAAATATCGAGGAGGAAGAGAAGGGAAAGAGAGGAGATATAAGAACAAGGCGAATCAAGAAAATAAATATGCTCATAAGTGGTGTATGTTTAAATATATCAAAATTTATTATGACATTGCGTTTTCAGATTTTGTGACCTTCCACTAAAAACAACGACAACTTATAAGAATCGAGAAGGAGGAAAATAAGTTCATGAAATGGTTAAAACCACCAAAGTGAATTATGGGGAGAAATATGCTCATAAGTGGTGTATGTTTAAATATATCCAACTTTATTATGACATTGCGTTTCGATATTTCGTGACCTTCCATTGAAAACAACGACAACTCATAAGAATCGAAAAGGACGAAAATAAGTTCATGAAATGTTGAAAACCGCCAAAGTGAATTAAGGGGATAAATATGCACATAAGTGGTGTATGTTTCAATATATCAAACTTTGTTGTGACATTGCGTTTCGAGATTTCGTGATTTTCAATTCAAAACAACGATAACTCATAAGAATCGAGAAGGAGGAAAGTAAGTTCATGAAATGGTTAAAAACATCAAAGTAAATTAAGGGGATAAATATGCTCATAAGTGGTGTATGTTTAAATATATCAAACTTTATTATGACATTGCGTTTTCAGATTTCGTGACCTTCCATTGAAAACAACGACAACTCATAAGAATCGAGGAAGGAGGAAAAATAAGTTCATGAAATGGTTAAAACCACCAAAGTGAATTATGGGGATAAATATGCTCATATAAGTGGTGTATGTTTAAATATATCAAACTTTATTATGACATTGCGTTTTCGACATTTCGTGACCATCCATTGAAAACAGTGATAACTCATAAGAATCGAGAAGGAGGAAAATATGTTCATGAAATGTCGAAAATAACAAAAGTAAATTAAGGGGATAAATATGCCTCCATAAGCGGTGTAAGTTTCAATATATCAAACTCTATTATGACATTGCGTTTGGAGATTTCGTGACCTTCCATTGAAAACAACTCCATAACTGATAAGAATCGAAAAGGACGAAAATAAGTTCATGAAATGTTGAAAACCACCAAAGTGAATGAAGGGGATAAATATGCTCATAAGTGGTGTATGTTTCAATATATCAAACTTTGTTGTGACATTGCGTTTCGAGATTTCGTGACGTTCCATTGAAAACAACGATAACTCATAAGAATCGAGAAGGAGGAAAATAAGTTCATGAAATGGTTAAAAACAACAAAGTGAATTAAGGGGATAAATATGCTCATAAGTGGTGTATGTTTAAATATATCAAAATTTATTATGACATTGCGTTTTTAGATTTTGTGACCTTCCACTAAAAACAACGACAACTTATAAGAATCGAGGAGGAAAATAAGTTCATGAAATGGTTAAAACCACCAAAGTGAATTAAGGGGATAAATATGCTCATAAGTGGTGTATGTTTAAATATAATAAACATTATTATGAAATTGCGTTTCGATAATTATTGATCTTCCATTATAAACACTGATAACACATAATAATCGAGAAGGAGGAAAATATGTTCATGAAATGTTGAAAACAACCAAAGTGAATTATGGAGATAAATATGCTCATAAGGGGTGTATGTTTAAATATATCAAACATTATTATGACATTGCGTTTCGATACTTCGTGACCTTCCATTGAAAACATCGATAACTCATAAGAATAGAGAAGGAGGAAAATATGTTCATGAAATGTTGAAAACAACCAAAGTGAATTAAGTGGATAAATATGCCCATAAGCAGAGTAAGTTTCAATATATCAAACTTTATTATGACATTGCGTTTTGAGATTTCGTGACCTTCCATTGAAAACAACGACAACTCATAAGAATCGAAAAGGACGAAAATAAGTTCATGAAATGTTGAAAACCACCAAAGTGAATTAAGGGGATAAATATGCTCATAAGTGGTGTATGTTTCAATATATCAAAC
This sequence comes from Boechera divaricarpa, assembly GCA_026770425.1. Taxonomy (NCBI): domain Eukaryota; kingdom Viridiplantae; phylum Streptophyta; class Magnoliopsida; order Brassicales; family Brassicaceae; genus Boechera; species Boechera divaricarpa. The sequence goes on along the minus strand of JAMKOQ010000395.1, from coordinate 32,520 downwards.
TTTGTCAGGACACGCGCCGAGATTTCGTGACCTTCCATTGAAAACAACGATAACTCATAAGAATCGAGAAGGAGGAAAATAAGTTCATGAAATGGTTAAAAACACCAAAGTGAATTAAGGGGATAAATATGCTCATAAGTGGTGTATGCTTAAATATATCAAAATTTATTATGACATTGCGTTTTCAGATTTTCAGGACTCCTTCCACTAAAAACAACGACAACTTATAAGAATCGAGAAGGAGGAAAATAAGTTCATGAAATGGGTTGAAAACCACCAAAGTGAATTAAGGAGATAAACATGCTCATAAGTGGTGTATGTTTAAATATATCCAACTTTATTATGACATTGCGTTTCGATATTTCATGACCTTCCACGAAAACAACGACAACTCATAAGAATCGAAAAGGACGAAAATAAGTTCATGAAATGTTGAAAACCGCCAAAGTGAATTAAGGGGATAAATATGCACATAAGTGGTGTATGTTTCAATATATCAAACTTTGTTGTGACATTATGCTTCGAGATTTCGTGATTTTCTAATTCAAAAACAACGATAACTCATAAGAATCTAGAAGGAGGAAAGTAAGTTCATGAAATGGTTAAAAACACCAAAGTAAATTAAGGGGATAAATATGCTCATAAGTGGTGTATGTTTAAATATATCAAACTTTATTATGACATTGCGTTTTCGAGATTTCGTGACCTTCCACCGAAAAACAACGACAACTTATAAGACCGAGAAGCGGAGGAAAATAAGTTCATGAAATGGTTAAAACCACCAAAGTGAATTATGGGGATAAATATGCTCATAAGTGGTGTATGTTTAAATATATCAAACTTTATTATGACATTGCGTTTCGATATTTCGTGACCATCCATCAAAAACAAGTGATAACTCATAAGAATCGAGAAGCGGAGGAAAAAATATGTTCGTCATGAAATGTCAAAAACAACAAAAGTGAATTAAGGGGATAAATATGCCCATAAGCGGTGTAAGTTTCAATATATCAAACTCTACTATGACATTGCGTTTTGAGATTTCTCGTGACCTTCCATTTAAAACAACGACAACTCATAAGTGAATCGAAAAGGACGAAAAATAAGTTCATGAAATGGTTGAAAACCACCAAAGTGAATTAAGGGGATAAATATGCTCATAAGTGGTGTATGTTTACATATATCAAACTTTGTTGTGGCATTGCGTTTCGAGATTTCATGACCTTCCATTGAAAACAACGATAACTCATAAGAATCGAGGAGGAAAAAATAAGTTCATGAAATGGAGCAAAAACACCAAAGTGAATTAAGGGGATAAATATTGCTCATAAGGGCAGAGTGTTTAAATATATCAAAATTTATTATGACATTGCGTTTTTAGATTTTGTGACCTTCCACTAAAAACAACGACAACTTATAAGAATCGAGGAGGAAAATAAGTTCATGAAATGGTTAAAACCACCAAAGTGAATTATGGGGATAAATATGCTCATAAGTGGTGTATGTTTAAATATATCAAACTTTATTATGACATTGCGTTTCGATATTTCGTGACCTTCCATTGAAAACAGTGATAACCCATAAGAATCGAGAAGGAGGAAAATATGTTCATGAAATGTTGAAAACAACCAAAGTGAATTATGGAGATAAATATGCTCATAAGGGGTGTATGTTTAAATATATCAAACATTATTATGACATTGCGTTTCGATACTTCGTGACCTTCCATTGTAAACATCGATAACTCATAAGAATCGAGAAGGAGGAAAATATGTTCATGAAATGTTGAAAACAACCAAAGTGAATTAAGGGGATAAATATGCCCATAAGCGGTGTAAGTTTCAATATATCAAACTTTATTATGACATTGTGTTTTGAGATTTCGTGACCTTCCATTGAAAACAACGACAACTCATAAGAATCGAAAAGGACGAAAATAAGTTCATGAAATGTTGAAAACCACCAAAGTGAATTAAGGGGTTAAATATGCTCATAAGTGGTGTATGTTTCAATATATCAAACTTTGTTGTGACATTGCGTTTCGAGATTTCGTGACCTTCCATTGAAAACAACGATAACTCATAAGAATCGAGGAGGAAAATAAGTTCATGAAATGGTTAAAAACACCAAAGTGAATTAAGGGGATAAATATGCTCATAAGTGGTGTATGTTTAAATATATCAAAATTTATTATGACATTGCGTTTTCAGATTTTGTGACCTTCCACTAAAAACAACGACAACTTATAAGAATCGAGAAGGAGGAAAATAAGTTCATGAAATGGTTAAAACCACCAAAGTGAATTATGGGGAGAAATATGCTCATAAGTGGTGTATGTTTAAATATATCCAACTTTGTTGTGACATTGCGTTTCGAGATTTCGTGACCTTCCATTGAAAACAACGATAACTCATAAGAATCGAAAAGGACGAAAATAAGTTCATGAAATGTTGAAAACCGCCAAAATGAATTAAGGGGATAAATATGCATGATAAGTGGTGTATGTTTCAATATATCAAACTTTGTTGTGACATTGCGTTTCGAGATTTCGTGATTTTCAATTCAAAACAACGATAACTCATAAGTAACTGAGAAGGAGGAAAGTAAGTTCATGAAAATGGTTAAAAACACCAAAGTAAATTAAGGGGATAAATATGCTCATAAGTGGTGTATGTTTAAATATATCAAACTTTATTATGAGTTACTTTCGCGCTTTCAGATTTCGTGACTTTCCACCGGTAAAACAACGACAACTTATAAGAATCGAGAAGGAGGAAAATAAGTTCATGAAATGGTTAAAACCACTAAAGTGAATTATGGGGATAAATATGCTCATAAAGGGTGTATGCTTAAATATATCAAACTTTATTATGACATTGCGTTTCGATATTTTCGTGACCATCCATTGAAAACAGTGATAACTAGCAAGAATCGAGAAGGAGGAAAAATATGTTCATGAAATGTTGAAAACAACAAAAGTGAATTGCGGGGATAAATACGCCCATAAGCGGTGTAAGTTTCAATATATCAAACTCTATTATGACATTGCGTTTTGAGATTTCTTGACCTTCCATTGAAAACAACGACAACTCATAAGAATCGAAAAGGACAAAAATAAGTTCATGAAATGGTCGAAAACCACCAAAGTGAATTAAGCGGCATAAATACGCTCATAAGTGGTGTAATGCTTTCCATATATCAAAACTGTATTGTGGCATTGCGTTTCGAGATTTCGTGACCTTCCATTGAAAACAACGATAACTCATAAGAATCGAGAAGGAGGAAAATAAGTTCACGAAATGGTTGAAAAACACCAAAGTGAATTAAGGGGAGCAACATGCTCATAAGTGGTTTACAGATTTTTTAACATATCAAACTTTACATGACATTGCGTTGCCAGATTTCACGACCTTCCATTGAAAACAGCGACAACTTATAAGAATCGAGAAGGAGGAAAATAAGTTCATGAAATGTTGAAAACAACCAAAGTGAATTAAGGGGATAAATATGCCCATAAGCGGTGTATGTTTAAATATATCAAACTTTATTATGACATTATGCTTTCAGATTTCGTTAATCTTCCATCAAAAACAACGACAACTCATAAGAATCGAAAAGGACGAAAATAAGTTCATGAAATGTTGAAAACCGCCAAAGTGAATTAAGGGGATAAATATGCTCATAAGTGGTGTATGTTTCAATATATCAAACTTTGTCATGACATTGGCGCTTCGAGATTTCGTGACCTTCCATTTGGAAAAACAACGATAACTCATAAGAATCGAGTATGAGGAAAATAAGCTCATGAAATGGTTAAAAACACCAAAGTGAATTAAGGGGATAAATATGCTCATAAGTGGTGTATGTTTAAATATATCAAAATTTATTATGACATTGCGTTTTCAGATTTCGTGACCTTCCACTCAAAAACAACGACAACTTATAAGAATCGAGGGAAGGAGGAAAATAAGTTCATGAAATGGTTAAAACCACCAAAGTGAATTATGGGGAGAAATATGCTCATAAGTGGTGTATGTTTAAATACATCCAACTTGTTGTGACATTGCGTTTCGAGATTTCGTGACCTTCCATTGAAAACAACGACAACTCATAAGAATCGAGAAGGACCTAAAATAAGTTCATGAAATGTCGTAAACCGCCAAAGTGAATTAAGGGGATAAATATGCTATTATGTTGTTGGGTAGACAAGCTTCAATATATCAAACTTCACCATGACATTGCGTTTCGAGATTTCGTGATTTTCAATTCAAAACAACGCACATTCATAAGAATCGAGAAGGAGGAAAGTAAGTTCATGAAATGGTTAAAAACACTAAAGTAAATTAAGGGGATAAATATGCTCATAAGTGGTGTATGTTTAAATATATCAAACTTTATTATGACATTGCGTTTTCAGATTTCGTGACCTTCCACTGAAAACAAACGACAACTTATAAGAATCGCAGAAGGAGGAAAATAAGTTCATGAAATGGGTTAAAACCACCAAAGTGAATTATGGGGATAAATATGCTCATAAGTGGTGTATGTTTAAACATATCAAACTTTATTATGACATTGCGTTTCGATATTTCGTGACCATCCATTGAAAACAGTGATAACTCATAAGAATCGAGAAGGAGGAAAATATGTTCATGAAATGTTGAAAACAACAAAAGTGAATTAAGGGGATAAATATGCCCATAAAATGTGTAAGTTTCAAATATATCAAACTCTATTATGACATTGCGTTTTGAGATTTCGTGACCTTCCATTGAAAACAACGACAACTCATAAGAATCGAAAAGGACGAAAATAAGTTCATGAAATGTTGAAAACCACCAAAGTGAATTAAGGGGTTAAATATGCTCATAAGTGGTGTATGTTTCCATATATCAAACTTTGTTGTGGCATTGCGCTTTCGAGATTTCGTGACTTTCCATTGAAAACAACGATAACTCATAAGAATCGAGAAGGAGGAAAATAAGTTCATGAAATGGTTAAAAACACCAAAGTGAATTAAGGGGATAAATATGTTCATAAGTGGTGTATGTTTAAATATATCAAAATTTATTATGACATTTGCGCTTTTTTAGATTTTGTGACCTTCCACTAAAAACAACGACAACTTATAAGAATCGAGAAGGAGGAAAATAAGTTCAAGAAATGGTTAAAACCACCAAAGTGAATTATGGGGATAACATGCTCATAAGTGGTGTATGTTTAAATATATCAAACTTTATTATGACATTGCGTTTCGATATTTCGTGACCTTCCATTGAAAACAATGCTGATAACCTATAAGAATCGAGAAGGAGGAAAATATGTTCATGAAATGTTGAAAACAACCAAAGTGACTTAATGGAGATAAATATGCCCATAAGGGGTGTATGTTTAAATATATCAAACTCTATTATGACATTGCGTTTTGAGATTTCGCACTCTATCAATTGAAAACAACGACAACTCATAAGAATCGAAAAGGACTTAAAATAAGTTCATGAAATGTTGAAAACCACCAAAGTGAATTAAGGGGATAAATATGCTCATAAGTGGTGTATGTTTCCATATATCAAACTTTGTTGTGGTATTGCGTTTCTCGAGATTTTCGTGACCTTCCATTGAAAACAACGATAACTCATAAGAATCGAGGAGGAAAAAATAAGTTCATGAAATGGTTAAAAACACCAAAGTGACTTAAGGGGATAAATATGTTCACAAGTGGTGTATGTTTAAATATATCAAAATTTATTATGACATTGCGTTTTCAGATTTTGTGACCTTCCATTGAAAACAGCGACAACTTATAAGAATCGAGAAGGAGGAAAATAAGTTCATGAAATGTCGAAAACAACCAAAGTGAATTAAGGGGATAAATATGACCATAAGCGGCGTATGTTTAAACATATCAAACTTTATTATGACATTGCGCTTTTCGCATTTCGTGACCTTCCATTGAAAACAACGCATAACTCATAAGAATCGAAAAGGACGAAAATAAGTTCATGAAATGTTGAAAACCGCCAAAGTGAATTAAGGGGATAAATATGCTCATAAGTGGTGTATTAAGTCAATATATCAAACTTTTCACACAGACATTGCGTTTCGAGATTTCGTGACCTTCCATTGAAAACAACGATCTTAACTCATAAAGAATCCCATAAGGAGGAAAATAAGTTCATGAAATGGTTAAAAACAACCAAAGTGAATTAAGGGGATAAATATGCTCATAAGTGGTGCATGTTTAAATATATCAAAATTTATTATGACATTGCGTTTTCAGATTTTGCGATCTATAATTAAAAACAACGACAACTTATAAGAATCGAGAAGGAGGAAAAATAAGTTCATGAAATGGTTAAAACCACCAAAGTGAATTATGGGGAGAAATATGCTCATAAGTGGTGTATGTTTAAATATATCCAACTTTGTTGTGACATCAAGGCGTTCTCAGATTTCGTGACCTTCCATTGAAAACAACGACAACTCATAAGAATCGAAAAGGACGAAAAATAAGTTCATGAAATGTTGAAAACCGCCAAAGTGAATTATGGGGATAAATATGCACACAAGTGGAAGGGATGCTTTCAATATATCAAACTTTGTTGTGACATTGCGTTTCGAGAGATTTCGTGATTTTCAAATTCAAAACAACGATAACTCATAAGAATCGAGAAGGAGGAAAGTAAGTTCATGAAATGGTTAAAAACACCAAAGTAAATTAAGGGGATAAATATGCTCATAAGTGGTGTATGTTTAAATATATCAAACTTTATTATGACATTGCGTTTTCATATTTCGTGACCTTCCACTGAAAACAACGACAACTTATAAGAATCGAGAAGGAGGAAAATAAGTTCATGAAATGGTTCTAACCACCAAAGTGAATTATGGGGATAAATATGCTCATAAGTGGTGTATGTTTAAATATATCAAAATTTATTATGACATTGCGTTTCGATATTTCGTGACCATCCATTGAAAATGCTGATAACTCATAAGAATCGAGAAGGAGGAAAATATGTTCATGAAATGTCAAAACAACAAAAGTGAATTAAGGGGATAACATGCCCATAAGCGGTGTAAGTTTCAATATATCAAACTCTATTATGACATTGCGTTTTGAGATTTCGTGACCTTCCATTGAAAACAACGACAACTCATAAGAATCGAAAAGGACGAAAATAAGTTCATGAAATGTTGAAAACCACCAAAGTGAATTAAGGGTATAAATATGCTCATAAGTGGTGTATGTTTCACATATCAAACTTTGTCAGGGCATCATGCGTTTCGAGATTTCGTGACCTTCCATTGAAAACAACGATAACTCATAAGTAACGAGAAGGAGGAAAATAAGTTCATGAAATGGTTAAAAACCACCAAAGTGAATTAAGGGGATAAATATGTTCATAAGTGGTGTATGTTTAAATATATCAAAATTTATTGAGCGACATTGCGTTTTCAGATTTTGTGACCTTCCATTGAAAACAGCGACAACTTATAAGAATCGAGAAGGAGGAAAAATAAGTTCATGAAATGATGTGGACATCCAGAAGGACCTAAACAAACAGACCGAGATACCACCACTAAGAGGAGGACCGATGACACGAGCGAGAACCAAGAGTTCCCCGAGGACTCAAGAAGGCCGTGTTCTTTGGATCGATACAAATCAAATGGACATAACCGAGGAAATCGTCGAGCCAATGACACCTCTAATTTCACCCTCAATGATCAAGGAGTATCCACAAGTAATCTTGGAACACAAGCAAGCAACATTACTCCTCAAAACTAAGATGACTCGTACATGACCGAGTGGCCTCTCATGCGGGATAAAGAAAGTGATTTCACTCTCTTGTCCTCTCATTAGCATGATGAGGCATAAAGACATCACTAGGGATTGTACTCTTTTTCCTTACCATTGGTTTTATCCCGTGAGGTTTTCCAAGGAAGGTTTTAACGAGGCAACAACCTAGTGGTGCAAGTGGTCTCAAAGATATCCTTTGAGGGCCGAATTGATCAAGGAGCCCAACAATGATTCTAGTTTGGTTCTAAGTCTTTAAATGACATCCATTGAAGTCCACTTAAGCCCAATAAGGAGCTAGAGGCGCACAAGGAGTTGCCCTAATCATTTGAACAAAGTAGCTACCTTGATTCTCAAATGGCTCCACAATTTAAGGAACTTTTTCTTTGTTAATTGTTTTTTTCCTTTTGGCCATGTTTTGTGGGTCTTGTTTGTGTATTGTTTAAGTTCCTTGTTTGCTGTTGTTTGTCTCATTTGTAACCTAGAGGCCGAGCCTATATAAGGTACTTTCACCCTCAAGGAAAACACAACTTGAATATCAAACAAACTCAGTTTTTACATCCAAAGCTTTAAAACGCTTAGGTCTTTGTTCTCTCTACTTGCTCGTGCTAATTCCAGCAAGTGAAGCGGACGCCCCAATCGTATCACAAGCCTCTCCATCACTTGTGTGGCCGATTCTCAATCCCCCCAGGCCGAATCAAATCCTAATCGAATCCACCAAGTTCACCGAACAGCAGCCGCACGGTCATTCGATAACTTACCTTCGTCCGAAGCTTGTATCATTTTGGTATCAGAGCTGAAGATCCATCTACAACCCTCAGGTTGTATCTATCTTTATCTATTTCACCTTCAACATTAAGTTATTTCGTGTTATTTGCTTCTGTATCAAACCAAAAACTCAAAAGAACCTTATCGCTAGAACCGTTGTTCATCTTTTTACCCCGCTGTCTTGTTTTAGTTTTCATAAAATCACAAAAACTCATAAAAAATATTTCGTCACTTGTTCTGGGCTTCTGCATTCTTTTAAAGTAATTTATAAAATTATTTTCAAGTTTTTTAAATCATCAACGTTTAAAGGACAAAATGAATTTTCGAATCTAGCTCCCATCCGGAATCATACAAAGACCTTTAACCGGATCCGCCTAGTTCTTAAACATCTCGCTTGTGTTTTGATTTTTATTGCGAGGACTATGGTTGAAAACACTCAAGATACTTTGGTGCAAGCGATTGCCGAGTTAAGGGCTGACATGGCTCGAAGATTTGGAGGCGGTCGAAGAAAGACTCGGGCACATCGAGCAACCGAAGCAAGAAGGGCACCGCTAAGAAACGATCCGCTACCAAGTGAAATAATCCCCTCACCAAGGTACCAACATGCGGAGTCCGATGGATGAAGGAGGTCCACCTGACCCTCGTAGAAGAGGCCACCATGACCGACCACCCCGACAAGACAACATCGACCACTAAACTCACCTTGCCAACTTTCGCGGGCCGAAAGCAGATCCTGATGCTTATCTAGATTGGGGAAAAGAGAAATGACCCTGATATTTGAATGCTATGAGTATAGCGAACCAAAGAAGGTAGCCGTGGCAGCAGCACAACTCATCGAAAGCATGCCTTGTCTTGGTGGGACAGAGAAGTCACCGAGAGAGAAGACGGAACCGGCACGGCCAAGTAGATGGCATGGGTCGACATGAAGTTCTATTTCAAGCGGAGATACGTTCCCCACCACTATCATCGTGAACTCCAGAGGAGATTCAGAAGATTAATTCAAGGAAATAAATCCGTAGAAGAATACTACGACGAGTTTGAGACCCTCAAGAACCGTTTCGAACTAGACGATTCGGAGGAATCCCTCACGGCGCACTTTGTCGCATGGGTTACAAGAACGAATATCTCAAAAGGTCGAGCTTCATCCATACCACCAAATGGATGAATTGTTGCAATTGGCAATCCAAATAGAAACAACAAGGGAAGCGCAAAGCAACGGCTAAACCGAAGAATCCCCAACCGTGGACCACACGTAACGGTCGATTCCAACCGCAAGACCGAGCCAAGTCCGTAGAGATCGAGTCAAGATTCAAGGGAAAGGGTCTCGAGACTTCTAAGGCCCCTAGGGCTGAGTCTGTGGGCCAAGCCACTCCACCACAAACACGCAACCGAGACATCGTTTGTTTCAAATGCCAAGGGAGAGGCCATATGGCACGAGAATGCCCAAACGCCAAAATCATGATTCTCACTAAGGATGGAGGCTATGAAACACAAGAAGAAACTGAGGAGGAGCGTGAGGAATCAGAAGAAGACGTTGGAGTATCCGTAGAAAGGAGAGATCCTCATGATGAGACGGATACTAAACGCAACCGTCGAACCCGACGAAACAGCCCAAAGAGAAAATATCTTCCACACCAAGTGCTTAGTTGAGTGGGCAAAACGTGTAGCCTAATCATCGATGGGGGCTCATGTACCAATGCCGCCAGCTCTTACATGGTTGATAAGCTAGGGCTCAAGAAAGAAAAACATCCTCAGCCTTACAAGCTACGGTGGCTCAACGACAAGTCCGAGCTCAAGGTCTACGAGCAAGCAAAGATCTCTTTAAAAGACGTGGGAAGATATCGTTACCAAGTGCCACTTGCGACGTAGTTCCCATGCAAGCTGGACACATTCTTTTGGGACGACTCACATGGCAATTCGACAAGGAGGCCACACATCACGGCCGGACCAACCTCTACTCCTTCATGCATACAACAAGCGTAAGATCACTCTCGCCTCACTCGATCCTTACCAAATTAATGCTATGCAAACCAAGATGGCCAATGATGTTAAGAAGGTCCAGAGTAGCTTGCCCGCCAAGGCTGGTCATATCAACAAAACCTTGCACTCCAAACAAGACGTGTTGCTCTTACTTTTACAAAGAGGTCCTAATCCGCCAGAAGGAGATCGCCATGCTACCTTTGGAAATTCAAGAGGTCCTAGATCGATTCAAGGATATTTTTCCTGATGAGATACACAGCCGGGATCACAGCCACTACGAGAGCCGAACATCAAATCGACCTAGTACCCGGAGTAGCCCTACCCAACCGACCGTTTACCGTGTGAGCCCGACGGAAGCACGAGAGCTTGAACGACAAGTACAAGAGCTAATGTCTAAAGGTTATGTGAGGGAGAGCCTTTTAGTCCATGTGCCGTACTCCGTGCTACTCAGGCCTAAGAAAGATGGTACTTGGAGAATGTGTGTCGATTGTCGAGCAATCAACAATATTACGATCAAATACCTCCATCCAATACCTAGGCTCGATGGATATGATGGATGAGCGAGTGGATCCACTATCTTCTCCAAAGTCGATCTAAAGAGTGGATATCATCAAGTGAGGATGAAAGAAGGTGAGTGGAAGACCGCCTTCAAGACAAAACAAGGCCTCTACGAGTGGCTCGTCATGCCCTTCGGCTTAACAAATGCTCCAAGCACCTTCATGCGACTTATGAACCAGGTTTTGCGTTCTTATATAAGTAAATTTGTCGTGGTATACTTTGATGATATACTCATTTATAGTAAGAGCTTGGGTGAACACATTGAACACTTAGAATTAGTGTTACAAACGCTCGAAAGGAAGGTCTTTATGCCAACCTAACGAAGTGCGTCTTTATGTACTGATAAATTGATTTTCCTAGGCTTTGTAGTAAGCTCACAAGGACTCCAAGTCGACCAAGAGAAAATCAAAGCCATCGAAGAGTGGCTACTGACTAGCATTGGACACGTTCGGAGCTTTCACGGCCTAACGAGTTTTTACTGGCGATTTGTGCGAGACTTTAGCACTATAGCAGCACCCTTGACGGCTGTCATAAAAAAAGACGTGCCATTTCATTGGGGAGAAGCACAAGAAACAGCCTTTAAAACCTTATAAGGTCGCATCTTTTTACCCGCTGTCTTGTTTTAGTTTTCATAAAAATCACAAAAACTCATAAAAATATTTCGTCACTTGTTCTGTCTTCTAGACTCCTTAAAGTAATTTATAAAATTATTTTCAAGTTAAATCATCAACGCTTAAAGGACAAAATTAATTTTTCGAATCTAGCTCCCATCCGGAATCATACAAAGACCTTTAACCGGATCCGCCTAAGTTCTTAAACATCTGTTTGTGTTTTTGACTTTTATCAAGGGAGGACCATGGTTGAAAACACTCAAGATACTTTGGTGCAAGCCACGCACGAAAGTTAAGGGCTGACATGGCTCGAAGCATTTGGAGCGGTCGAAGAAAGACTCTGGCACATCGAGCAACTCGGCCAAAGAAGGGCAGTCTCCGCTCAAGAAACGATCCGCCACCAAGAAATAATCCCCCACCAAGGTACCAATACATGCGAGTCTCGATGATGAAGGAGAACCACCTGACCCTCGTAGAAGAGGCCACTCATGACCGACCACTCCCGACAAGACAACATCGCACCCTAAACTCACCTTGGCCAACTTTCGCGGGGCCGAGTAGATCCCGATGCTTATCTAGACTGGGAAAAGAGAATGGACCGGATATTTGAATGCTATGAGTATAAATAACCAAAGCATGTAGTCAGAAGCAAAGCACAACTCACTGAGCATGCCTTGTCTTGGTGGGATAGAGAAGTTGCCGAGAGGAAGACGGAACCGGTACGTGCTAAGTAGATACATGGGTCGCATATGAAGCTCTATTTCAAGCGGAGATATCGTTCCCCACCACTATCATCGTGAACTCCGTGAGGAGATCTCAGCAGATTAATTACCAAGGAAATAAATCCGTAGAAGAATACTCACGACAATGAAGTTTGACACTCTCAAGAACCGTTTTGAACTAGACGCATTCGAGGAATCCCTAATGGCGCGAATTTGTCGATGGGTTACAAGAACGAATATCTGTAAGCGTCGAGCTTCATCCATACCACCAAACGGGATGAATTGTTGCATTTCCGCAATCCAAATAGAACAACAAGGGAAGCGCTAGAAAGCAACGGCTAAACCGAAGAATCCCCAACCGTGGCACCACACGTAACGGCCGATTCCAACCGCAAGACCGAGCCAAGTCCGTAGAGATCGAGTCAAGATTCAAGGGAAAGGGTCTCGAGACTTCTAAGTGCCCCTAGGGCTGAGTCTAGCCAAGCTGCTTCACTCCACCACAAACACACGCAACCGAGACATCGTTTTGCCATTTCAAATGCCAAGGGAGAGGCCATATGGCACGAGAATGCCCAAACGCCAAAAATCATGATTCTCACTCATGATGGAGGCTATGAAACACAAGAAGAAACTGAGGAGAATGGTGAGGAATCAGCAAGACGCTGAAAGTATCCGCAGAGAAAGGAGAGATCCCTCATGATGAGACGCGATACTAAACGTTGAACCGTCGAACCCGACGAAACAGCCCAAAAGCAGAAAATATCTTCCACACCAAGTGCTGGAAGTGGAGGGCAAAAACGTGCAGCTCAATCATCGATGGGGGCTCATGTACCAATGCCGCCAGCTCTTACATGGTCGATAAGCTACAAAGGCTCAAGAAAGAAAAACATCCTCAGCCTTACAAGCTACGGTGCCGCTCTAACGACAAGTCCGAGCCCAAGCGTTCACGAGCAAGTAAAGATCTCTTTTAGTATCGGAAGTTATCACATCTCAAGTGACTTGCAGCAATGAAGTTCCCATGCAAGCTGGACACATTCTATTGGGACGCACCATGGCAATCTCGACAAGTGAGGCCACACATCACGGCCGGACCAACCTCTACTCCTTCATGCATAACAAGCGTAAGATCACTCCGCCCACTCGATCCTTACCAAATTAATGCTATGCAAACCAAGATGGCCAATGATGCTAAGAAGGGGGTCCAAACAGTAGCTCGCTTCGCCAAAAGGCCGGTCATATCAACAAAACCTTGCACCCAAACAAGACGTTGTTGTTCCTACTTTACAAAGAGGTCCTAACCGCCGAGAAGGAGATCGCCATGCTACCTTGGGAAATTCAAGAGGTCTCTAGGGATCGATTCAAGGGATATTTTTCCCTGATGAGATACCGCCGGGATTGCCGGCCACTACGAGGAGTCGAACATCAAATCGACTCTAAGTACCCGGAGTAGCCTCTACCCAAATCGACCGGCTTACCGGTGTGAGCCCGACGGAAGCACGAGAGCTTCAACGACAGAGTACAAGAGCTAATGTCTAAAGGTTATGTGGAGGGAGAGCCTTAGTCCATGTGTCAGTACCCGTGTTACTTCTTGTGCCTAAGAAAGATGGTACTTGGAGAATGTGTGTCGATCGTCGAGCAATCAACAATATTACGATCAAATACCGCCATCCAATACCTAGGCTCGATGATATGATGGATGAGTTTGGAGCGGGATCCACTATCTTCTCCAAAGTCGATCTAAAGAGTGGATATCATCAAGTGAGGATTTAAAGAAGCGTGACGCAGTGTGAAGAATCGCCTTCAAGACAAAACAGCAGTGCCTCTACGAGTAGCATCATGCCCTCGGCTTAACAAATGCTCCAAGCACCTCTACACGCGATTCTATGAACCAGGTTTCTGCGTTCTTATATAAGTAAATTTGCCGTGGTATACTTTCATGATAGCATACTCATTTTTCTTATAGTAAAGAGCTTTGGGTGAACACATTGAACACCTCTTAGAATTAGTGTTACAAACGCTTCGCGGTGCCCTTTACGCCAACCTAACGAAGTGCGTTCTTTGTCTATTGATAAATTGATTTTCCTAGGCTTTGCGCGCAAGCTTCTTGACAAGGACTCCAAGTCGCACCAAGAGAAAATCAAAGCCAATCGGTTAGTGGGCTCTTACCCCTAACTAGTATTGGACACGCTCGGAGCTTTCTACGGCCTACGAATGAGTTTTTACCGAAGCGATTTGTACGAGACTTTAGCACTATAAGAGTACTCCCAATGACTGCTGGCATAAAAAGACGCGCGTGCCACATTTCATCGGGGAGAAGCACAACGAAACAGCCTTTAAAACCTTAAAGAGATCGCTTGACCCATGCCCCGGTTTTAGTTTCTTTTGCCTAACTTTGACCAAACGTTTGAAATTAAAAGTGTGATAAGCTTCAGGTTTAGGAATCGGGAGCCGGGTCTTTCGACCTCAAGCGAGGGCGCAATCTGCAGCTCTCACTTCAGGTGAAAAACTTCAGTGGGTCCCTACCCTCACTTATCCCACATATGACAAGGAGTTGTACAGCTTTGGGTCCGATCAAGCAAACATGGCAACACCACCTTTTGGCGAAAGAGTTTGTCATTCACACGGACCATGAGACACTAAAGCATCTTCGAGGACAAACCACACTGCAGCAGATACGCGGCAAGATGGCTGTAATTCGTGGGAGACTTTCCCTATAACTCATCGCACAAATACAAGAAAGGCAAAGATGTAATGTCAAGCCGCTGACGCACTATCGAGACGCCATGCGCTTTATAACAACTATGGAGGCTAAGGTGTTCTGCTTCAACACATTAAGGATCAGCATGCTGAGGATCCAGACCTCGGGGACACCTACGTTCCAATGTCTAAAAGTGAGGGACCGGATCTCTACTATTCACCCGAAAATGGATTCCTTTTCCTAGACAAAAGAACTTTCAGTATTCCACAAGTTGCTCGATGAGGGATCTCTTTACTCCGAGAAGCTCATGGTGGAGGACTCATGGGACACTTTCGAATTGACAAAGCACTAATCACACTCAAAGAACACTTTTATCGGGCCGCATTAAGCGAGATGTCAGCGTCATTGTGTTAAGTGCATCGTTTGCCTTAAGGCAAAATCAAGAGTACATCCTCATGGACTTTATATGCCATTATTCATTCCTAATGCTCCTTGGGAGGATATTTCTATGGATTTTGTGTTAGGTCTACCGAACATACAACACAAGGGATTCCATCTTCGTCGTTGTAGACCTAAGTTCTCAAAAAATGGCCCATTTCATTCCATGCAACAAGACTAACGATGTTTCCTCAAATCGCAAACTTGGTTCTTCAAGGAAGTGGTGCGCTTCGCATGGGCTACCAAGAACCACGGCAGGTCGGATCGAGACACGAAATTTTTAAGCCACTTTTGGAGGACGCTATGGAAGAAGCTCGGCACTAAGTCTTCTCTCTTTTCCACCACATGTCACCCCCAAACCGATGGTCAAACTAAGTGGTAAACCGTACCTTATCTAGTTTACTTCGGGCTAGCATTGGTAAAAACTTAAAGCATCAATAGTGTCTTCCTTTCGTCGAGTTTGCTTATAATCTAAGCAATCCACTCTTCTTCTAAGTTTTCCCCTTTCGAAGTCATCCATGGAGTTCAATCCACTCACGCCACAAAGCCTTGTTCCTTTACCTCAATGACCGATCAAGTTAATCTCGACTGCTGCCGCCAAAGCCGAGCTAGTCAAGAAGATTCCACGAGAAGCGTCAAGGAAAACCTTAACAAAAAGAACGAGTACACCAAACGCCAAAGCAGACAAGTGGACGCCAGCAAGATGGGATTCCCGCACCTCGAGAACGGGTTTGGCTCCACATGCGGCCTGAACGATTCCCGAACAAACGAAGCTCCGGCTAGCACTCAAGGGGAGACAAGCCCCCGCTCAAGATCAAGGTTTGGTAGCGATCAACGACAATGCCTACCGCCTCGAATTACCCGCAGCTCCATGTTACTCCAACCTTTCAACGCAAGTGACTTCGTTTCCTCACGTAGGTGAACCGGATGTAACGGAAGGACTTTTTCAAGAAGGGGAGAATGATGTGGACATTCAGAAGGACCTAAACAAACAGACCGAGATACCACCACTAAGAGGGGAGGACCGATGACACGAGCGAGAACCAAGAGTTCCCGAGGACTCAAGCAGGCCGTCAGTAGTACTGGATCGATACAAATCAAATGGACATAACCGTGGAAATCGCCGAGCCAATGACACCCCACTCACCCTCAATGATCTGAGTATCCACAAGTAATCTTGGAACACAAGCAAGCAACATTACTCCTCAAAACGAAGATGACTCGTACATGACCGAGTGGCCTCTCATGCGGGAGCCAAAGAAAGTGCAGAGCCAATTTTTGTCCCTTCTCATTAGCATGATGAGGCATAAAGACATCACTAGGGATTGTACTCTTTTTCCTTACCATTGGTTTTATCCCGTGAGGTTTTCCAAGGAAGGTTTTAACGAGGCAACAACCTAGTGGTGCAAGTGGTCTCAAAGATATCCTCGAGGGCCGAATTGATCAAGGAGCCCAACAATGATTCTAGTTTGGTTCTAAGCCTTTAAATGACATCCATTGAAGTCCACTTAAGCCCAATAAGGAGCTAGAGGCGCACGGGGCGAGTTGCCCTTAATCATTTGAACAAAGTAGCCACCTTGATTCTCAAATGGCTCCACAATTCTAAGGAACTTTTTCTTTGTCAATTGTTTTTTTCCTTTTCGGGCCATGTTTTGTGGGGTCTTGTTTGTGTATTGTTTAAGTTCCTTGTTTGCTGTTGTTTGTCACATTTGTAACCTAGAGGTCGAGCTCATATAAGGTACTCTCACCCTCAAGGAAAACACAACTTGAATATCAAACAAACCTAGTTTTTACACTAAAGCTTTAAAACGCTTGTGTCTTTGTTCTCTCTACTATTGCGGCAATTCCAGCAAGCGTAAGGACGCCCCAATCGTATCACAGTTCTTCTCCATCACTTGTGTGGCCGATTCTCAATCCCCCCAGGGCCGACCAAATCCTATCGAATCCACCAAGTTCAATAACAGCAGCCGCACGCAGGTCATTCGGTAACTTACCTCGTCCGAAGCTTGTATCATGAAATGTTGAAAACAACCAAAGTGAATTAAGGGGATAAATAAGCCCATAAGCGGTGTAAGTTTCAACATATCAAACTTTATTATGACATTGTGTTTTGAGATTTCGTGACCTCCCATTGAAAACAACGACAACTCATAAGAATCGAAAAGGACGAAAATAAGTTCATGAAATGTTGAAAACCACCAAAGTGAATTAAGGGGATAAATATGCTCATAAGTGGTGTATGTTTAAATATATCAAACTTTATTATGACATTGCGTTTTGAGATTTCGTGACCTTCCATTGAAAACAACGATAACTCATAAGAATCGGGAAGGAGGAAAATAAGTTCATGAAATGGTTAAAAACACCAAAGTGAATTAAGGGGATAAATATGCTCATAAGTGGTGTATGTTTAAATATATCAAAATTTATTATGACATTGCGTTTTCAGATTTTGTGACCTTCCACTAAAAACAACGACAACTTATAAGAATCGAGAAGGAGGAAAATAAGTTCATGAAATGGTTAAAACCACCAAAGTGAATTATGGGGATAAATATGCTCATAAGTGGTGTATGTTTAAATATATCAAACTTTATTATGACATTGCGTTTTGATATTTTGTGACCTTCCATTGAAAACAACGACAACTCATAAGAATCGAAAAGGACGAAAATAAGTTCATGAAATGTTGAAAACCACCAAAGTGAATTAAGGGGATAAATATGCTCATAAGTGGTGTATGTTTCAATATATCAAACTTTATTATGACATTGCGTTTCGAGATTTCGTGACCTTCCATTGAAAACAACGATAACTCATAAGAATCGAGAAGGAGGAAAATAAGTTCATGAAATGGTTAAAAACACCAAAGTGAATTAAGGGGATAAATATGCTCATAAGTGGTGTATGTTTAAATATATCAAACTTTATTATGACATTGCGTTTTCAGATTTCGTGACCTTCCACTGAAAACAACGACAACTTATAAGAATCGAGAAGGAGGAAAATAAGTTCATGAAATGGTTAAAAACACCAAAGTGAATTATGGGAATAAATATGCTCATAAGTGGTGTATGTTTAAATATATCAAACTTTATTATGACATTGCGTTTCGATATTTCGTGACCTTCCATTGAAAACATCGATAACTCATAAGAATCGAGAAGGAGGAAAATATGTTCATGAAATTATGAAAACAACCAAAGTGAATTATGGGGATAAATATGCTCATAAATGGTGGATGTTTAAATATATCAAACTTTATTATGACATTGCGTTTTGAGATTTCGTGACCTTCCATTGAAAACATAGACAACTCATAAGAATCGAAAAGGAAGAAAATAAGTTCATGAAATGTTGAAAACCACCAAAGTGAATTAAGGGGATAAATATGCTCATAAGTGGTGTATGTTTCAATATATCAAACTTTGTTGTGACAATGCGTTTCGAGATTTCGTGACCTTCCATTGAAAACAGCGATAACTCATAAGAATCGAGAAGGAGGAAAATAAGTTCATGAAATGGTTAAAAACACCAAAGTGAATTAAGGGGATAAATATGCTCATAAGTGGTGTATGTTTAAATATATCAAACTTTATTATGACATTGCGTTTCGATATTTCGTGACCTTCCATTGAAAACATCGATAACTCATAAGAATCGAGAAGGAGGAAAATAAGTTCATGAAATGGTTAAAAACACCAAAGTGAATTATGGGGATAAATATGCCCATAAGCGGTGTAAGTTTCAATATATCAAATTTTATTATGACATTGCGTTTTGAGAATTCGTGACCCTCCATTGAAAACAACGACAACTCATAAGAATCGAGAAGGAGGAAAATAAGTTCATGAAATGGTTAAAACATCCAAAGTGAATTATGAGGATAAATATGCTCATAAGTGGTGTATGTTTAAATATATCAAACTTTATGATGACATTGCGTTTCGATATTTCATGACCTTCCATTGAAAACAACGATAACTCATAAGAATCGAGAAGGAGGAAAATAAGTTCATGAAATGGTTAAAACCACCAAAGTGAATTATGGGGATAAATATGCTCATAAGTGGTGTATGTTTAAATATATCAAACTTTATTATGACATTGCGTTTCGATATTTCGTGACCTTCCATTGAAAACAGCGATAACTCATAAGAATCGAGAAGGAGTAAAATATGTTCATGAAATGTTGAAAACAACCAAAGTGAATTATGGGGATAAATATGCGCATAAGTGATGTATGTTTAAATATATCAAAATTTATTATGACATGGAGTTTCGATATTTCGTGACCTTCCATTGAAAACATCGATAACTCATAAGAATCGAGAAGGAGGAAAATAAGTTCATGAAATGGTTAAAAACACCAAAGTGAATTAAGGGGATAAATATGCTCATAAGTGGTGTATGTTTAAATATATCAAACTTTATTATGACATTGCGTTTTCAGATTTCGTGACCTTCCACTGAAAACAACGACAACTTATAAGAATCGAGAAGGAGGAAAATAAGTTCATGAAATGGTTCAAACCACCAAAGTGAATTATGGGGATAAATATGCTCATAAGTGGTGTATGTTTAAATATATCAAACTTTATTATGACATTGCGTTTCGATATTTCGTGACCTTCCATTGAAAACAACGATAACTCATAAGAATCGAGAAGGAGGAAAATAAGTTCATGAAATGTTGAAAACAACCAAAGTGAATTATGGGGATAAATATGCTCATAAGTGGTGTATGTTTAAATATATCAAAATTTATTATGACATTGCGTTTCGATATTTCGTGACCTTCCATTGAAAACATCGATAACTCATAAGAATCGAGAAGGAGGAAAATATGTTCATGAAATGTTGAAAACAACCAAAGTGAATTAAGGGGATAAATATGCTCATAAGTGGTGTATGTTTCAATATATCAAACTTTATTATGACATTGCGTTTCGAGATTTCGTGACCTTCCATTGAAAACAACGATAACTCATAAGAATCGAGAAGGAGGAAAATAAGTTCATGAAATGGTTAAAAACACCAAAGTGAATTAAGGGGATAAATATGCTCATAAGTGGTGTATGTTTAAATATATAAAACTTTATTATGACATTGCGTTTCGAGATTTCGTGACCTTCCATTGAACACAACGATAAATTATAAGAATCGAGAAGGAGGAAAATAAGTTCATGAAATGGTTAAAAACACCAAAGTGAATTAAGGGGATAAATATGCTCATAAGTGGTGTATGTTTAAATATATCAAAATTTATTATGACATTGCGTTTCGATATTTCGTGACCTTCCATTGAAAACAATGATAACTCATAAGAATCGAGAAGGAGGAAAATAAGTTCATGAAATGTTGAAAACCACCAAAGTGAATTGAGCGGATAAATATGCTCATAAGTGGTGTATGTTTAAATATATCAAACTTTATTATGACATTGCGTTTCGAGATTTCGTGACCTTTCATTGAAAACAACGATAACTCATAATAATCGAGAAGGAGGAAAATAAGTTCATGAAATGGTTAAAACCACCAAAGTGAATTAAGGGGATAAATATGCTCATAAGTGGTGCATGTTTAAATATATCAAACTTTGTTGTGACATTGCATTTCGATATTTCGTGACCTTATATTGAAAACAACGATAAGTCATAAGAATCGACAAGGAGGAAAATATGTTCATGAAATGTTAAAAACAACCAAAGTGAATTATGGGGATAAATATGCCCATAGGTGGTGTATGTTTCAATATATCAAACTTTATTATGACATTGCGTTTTGAGATTTCGTGACCTTCCATTGAAAACAATGACAACTCATAAGAATCGAAAAGGACGAAAATAAGTTCATGAAATGTTGAAAACCACCAAAGTGAATTAAGGGGATAAATATGCTCATAAGTGGTGTATGTTTCAATATATCAAACTTTGTTCTGACATTGCGTTTCGAGATTTCGTGACCTTCCATTGAAAACAACGATAACTCATAAGAATCGAGAAGGAGGAAAATAAGTTCATGAAATGGTTAAAAACACCAAAGTGAATTAAGGGGATCAATATGCTCATAAGTGTTGTATGTTTAAATATATCAAACTTTATTATGACATTGCGTTTCGATATTTCGTGACCTTCCACTGAAAACAACGACAACTTATAAGAATCGAGAAGGAGGAAAATATGTTCATGAAATGTTGAAAACAACCAAAGTGAATTATGGGGATAAATATGCTCATAAGTGGTGTATGTTTAAATATATCAAACTTTATTATGACATTGCGTTTCGAGATTTCGTGACCTTCCATTGAAAACAACGATAACTCATAAGAATCGAAAAGGACGAAAATAAGTTCATGAAATGTTGAAAACCACCAAAGTGAATTAAGGGGATAAATATGCTCATAAGTGGTGTATGTTTAAATATATCAAACTTTATTATGACATTGCGTTTCGATATTTCGTGACCTTCCATTGAAAACAGCGATAACTCATAAGAATCGAGAAGGAGGAAAATAAGTTCATGAAATGGTTAAAAACACCAAAGTGAATTAAGGGGATAAATATGCTCATAAGTGGTGTATGTTTAAATATATCAAACTTTATTATGACATTGCGTTTCGAGATTTCGTGACCTTCCATTGAAAACAACGATAACTCATAAGAATCGAGAAGGAGGAAAATAAGTTCATGAAATGGTTAAAAACACCAAAGTGAATTAAGGGGATAAATATGCTCATAAGTGGTGTATGTTTAAATATATCAAACTTTATTATGACATTGCGTTTTCAGATTTCGTGACCTTCCACTGAAAACAACGACAACTTATAAGAATCGAGAAGGAGGAAAATAAGTTCATGAAATGGTTAAAACCACCAAAGTGAATTAAGGGGATAAATATGCTCATAAGTGGTGTATGTTTAAATATATCAAACTTTATTATGACATTGCGTTTCGATATTTCGTGACCTTCCATTGAAAACAACGATAACTCATAAGAATCGAAAAGGAGGAAAATAAGTTCATGAAATGTTGAAAACCACCAAAGTGAATTAAGGGGATAAATATGCTCATAAGTGGTGTATGTTTCAATATATCAAACTTTATTATGACATTGCGTTTTGAGATTTCGTGACCTTCCATTGAAAACAATGACAACTCATAAGAATCGAAAAGGACGAAAATAAGTTCATGAAATGTTGAAAACCACCAAAGTGAATTAAGGGGATAAATATGCTCATAAGTGGTGTATGTTTCAATATATCAAACTTTATTGTGACATTGCGTTTTGAGATTTCGTGACCTTCCATTGAAAACAACGATAACTCATAAGAATCGAGAAGGAGGAAAATAAGTTCATGAAATGGTTAAAACCACCAAAGTGAATTAAGGGGATAAATATGCTCATAAGTGGTGTATGTTTAAATATATCAAACTTTATTATGACATTGCGTTTTCAGATTTTGTGACCTTCCACTAAAAACAACGACAACTTATAAGAATCGAGAAGGAGGAAAATAAGTTCATGAAATGGTTAAAACCACCAAAGTGAATTATGGGGATAAATATGCTCATAAGTGGTGTATGTTTAAATATATCAAACTTTATTATGACATTGCGTTTCGATATTTCGTGACCTTCCATTGAAAACAGCGATAACTCATAAGAATCGAGAAGGAGGAAAATATGTTCATGAAATGTTGAAAACAAGCAAAGTGTATTATGGGGATAAATATGCTCATAAGTGGTGTATGTTTAAATATATCAAACATTATTATGACATTGCGTTTCGATATTTCGTGACCTTCCATTGAAAACATCGATAACTCATAAGAATCGAGAAGGAGGAAAATATGTTCATGAAATGTTGAAAACAACCAAAGTGAATTAAGGGGATAAATATGCCCATAAGCGGAGTAAGTTTCAATATATCAAACTTTATTATGACATTGCGTTTTGAGATTTCGTGACCTTCCATTGAAAACAACGACAACTCATAAGAATCGAAAAGGACGAAAATAAGTTCATGAAATGTTGAAAACCACCAAAGTGAATTAAGGGGATAAATATGCTCATAAGTGGTGTATGTTTCAATATATCAAACTTTGTTGTGACATTGCGTTTCGAGATTTCGTGACCTTCCATTGAAAACAACGATAACTCATAAGAATCGAGAAGGAGGAAAATAAGTTCATGAAATGGTTAAAAACACCAAAGTGAATTAAGGGGATAAATATGCTCAT
The DNA here is from genome assembly GCA_026770425.1 of Boechera divaricarpa. NCBI lineage: Eukaryota > Viridiplantae > Streptophyta > Magnoliopsida > Brassicales > Brassicaceae > Boechera > Boechera divaricarpa. The sequence goes on along the minus strand of JAMKOQ010000395.1, from coordinate 8,705 downwards.
AAGTGGTGTATGTTTAAATATATCAAAATTTATTATGACATTGCGTTTTTAGATTTTGTGACCTTCCACTAAAAACAACGACAACTTATAAGAATCGAGAAGGAGGAAAATAAGTTCATGAAATGGTTAAAACCACCAAAGTGAATTATGGGGATAAATATGCTCATAAGTGGTGTATTTTTAAATATATCAAACTTTATTATGACATTGCGTTTCGATATTTCGTGACCTTCAATTGAAAACAGCGATAACTCATAAGAATCGAGAAGGAGGAAAATATGTTCATAAAATGTTGAAAACAACCAAAGTGAATTATGGGGATAAATATGCTCATAAGTGGTGTATGTTTAAATATATCAAAATTTATTATGACATTGCGTTTCGATATTTCGTGACCTTCCATTGAAAACATCGATAACTCATAAGAATCGAAAAGGAGGAAAATAAGTTCATGAAATGTTGAAAACCACCAAAGTGAATTAAGGGGATAAATATGCTCATAAGTGGTGTATGTTTCAATATATCAAACTTTGTTGTGACATTGCGTTTCGAGATTTCGTGACCTTCCATTGAAAACAGCGATAACTCATAAGAATCGAGAAGGAGGAAAATATGTTCATGAAATGTTGAAAACAACCAAAGTGAATTATGGGGATAAATATGCTCATAAGTGGTGTATGTTTAAATATATCAAACTTTATTATGACATTGCGTTTTGAGATTTCGTGACCTTCCATTGAAAACAACGACAACTCATAAGAATCGAAAAGGACGAAAATAAGTTCATGAAATGTTGAAAACCACCAAAGTGAATTAAGGGGATAAATATGCTCATAAGTGGTGTATGTTTCAATATATCAAACTTTGTTGTGACATTGCGTTTCGAGATTTCGTGACCTTCCATTGAAAACAACGATAACTCATAAGAATCGAGAAGGAGGAAAATAAGTTCATGAAATGGTTAAAAACACCAAAGTGAATTAAGGGGATAAATATGCTCATAAGTGGTGTATGTTTAAATATATCAAACTTTATTATGACATTGCGTTTCGATATTTCGTGACCTTCCATTGAAAACATCGATAACTCATAAGAATCGAGAAGGAGGAAAATAAGTTCATGAAATGGTTAAAACCACCAAAGTGAATTATGGGGATAAATATGCTCATAAGTGGTGTATGTTTAAATATATCAAACTTTATTATGACATTGCGTTTCGATATTTCGTGACCTTCCATTGAAAACAGCGATAACTCATAAGAATCGAGAAGGAGGAAAATATGTTCATGAAATGTTGAAAACAACCAAAGTGAATTATGGGGATAAATATGCTCATAAGTGGTGTATGTTTAAATATATCAAAATTTATTATGACATTGCGTTTCGAGATTTCGTGACCTTCCATTGAAAACAACGATAACTCATAAGAATCGAGAAGGAGGAAAATAAGTTCATGAAATGGTTAAAACCACCAAAGTGAATTATGGGGATAAATATGCTCATAAGTGGTGTATGTTTAAATATATCAAACTTTATTATGACATTGCGTTTTCAGATTTCGTGACCTTCCACTGAAAACAACGACAACTTATAAGAATCGAGAAGGAGGAAAATAAGTTCATGAAATGGTGAAAACCACCAAAGTGAATTAAGGGGATAAATATGCTCATAAGTGGTGTATGTTTCAATATATCAAACTTTGTTGTGACATTGCGTTTCGAGATTTCGTGACCTTCCATTGAAAACAACGATAACTCATAAGAATCGAGAAGGAGGAAAATAAGTTCATGAAATGTTGAAAACCACCAAAGTGAATTAAGGGGATAAATATGCTCATAAGTGGTGTATGTTTCAATATATCAAACTTTGTTGTGACATTGCGTTTCGAGATTTCGTGACCTTCCATTGAAAACAACGATAACTCATAAGAATCGAGAAGGAGGAAAATAAGTTCATGAAATGTTGAAAACCACCAAAGTGAATTAAGGGGATAAATATGCTCATAAGTGGTGTATGTTTAAATATATCAAACTTTATTATGACATTGCGTTTCGAGATTTCGTGACCTTCCATTGAAAACAACGATAACTCATAAGAATCGAGAAGGAGGAAAATAAGTTCATGAAATGGTTAAAACCACCAAAGTGAATTATGGGGATAAATATGCTCATAAGTGGTGTATATTTAAATATATCAAACTTTATTATGACATTGCGTTTCGATATTTCGTGACCTTCCATTGAAAACAGCGATAACTCATAAGAATCGAGAAGGAGGAAAATATGTTCATGAAATGTTGAAAACAACCAAAGTGAATTATGGGGATAAATATGCTCATAAGTGGTGTATATTTAAATATATCAAACTTTATTATGACATTGCGTTTCGAGATTTCGTGACCTTCCATTGAAAACAACGATAACTCATAAGAATCGAGAAGGAGGAAAATAAGTTCATGAAATGGTTAAAACCACCAAAGTGAATTATGGGGATAAATATGCTCATAAGTGGTGTATGTTTAAATATATCAAACTTTATTATGACATTGCGTTTCGATATTTCGTGACCTTCCATTGAAAACAGCGATAACTCATAAGAATCGAGAAGGAGGAAAATAAGTTCATGAAATGGTTAAAACCACCAAAGTGAATTAAGGGGATAAATATGCTCATAAGTGGTGTATGTTTCAATATATCAAACTTTGTTATGACATTGCGTTTTGAGATTTCGTGACCTTCCATTGAAAACAACGATAACTCATAAGAATCGAGAAGGAAGAAAATAAGTTCATGAAATGGTTAAAAACACCAAAGTGAATTAAGGGGATAAATATGCTCATAAGTGGTGTATGTTTAAATATATCAAACTTTATTATGACATTGCGTTTTCAGATTTCGTGACCTTCCACTGAAAACAACGACAACTTATAAGAATCGAGAAGGAGGAAAATAAGTTCATGAAATGGTTCAAACCACCAAAGTGAATTAAGGGGATAAATATGCTCATAAGTGGTGTATGTTTAAATATATCAAACTTTATTATGACATTGCGTTTCGATATTTCGTGACCTTCCATTGAAAACAACGATAACTCATAAGAATCGAGAAGGAGGAAAATAAGTTCATGAAATGGTTAAAACAACCAAAGTGAATTATGGGGATAAATATGCTCATAAGTGGTGTATGTTTAAATATATCAAACTTTATTATGACATTGCGTTTCGATATTTCGTGACCTTCCATTGAAAACAACGACAACTCATAAGAATCGAAAAGGAGAAAAATAAGTTCATGAAATGTTGAAAACCGCCAAAGTGAATTAAGGGGATAAATATGCTGACAAGTGGTGTATGTTTAAATATATCAAACTTTATTATGACATTGCGTTTTCAGATTTCGTGACCTTCCATTGAAAACAACGACAACCCATCAGAATCTAGAAGGAGGAAATTATGTTCATGAAATGTTGAAAACCACCAAAGTGAATTAAGGGGATAAATATGCTGATAAGGGGTGTATGTTTAAATATATCAAACTTTATTATGACATTGCGTTTTGAGATTTCGTGACCTCCATTGAAAACAACGACAATTCATAAGAATCGAGAAGGAGGAAAATAAGTTCATGAAATGGTTGAAAACCACCAAAGTGAATTAAGGGGATAAATATGCTCATAAGTGGTGTATGTTTAAATATATCAAACTTTATTATGACATTGCGTTTCGAGATTTCGTGACCTTCCATTGAAAACAACGATAACTCATAAGAATCGAGAAGGAGGAAAATAAGTTCATGAAATGGTTGAAAACCACCAAAGTGAATTAAGGGGATAAATATGCTCATAAGTGGTGTATGTTTAAATATATCAAACTTTATTATGACATTGCGTTTCGAGATTTCGTGACCTTCCATTGAAAACAACGATAACTCATAAGAATCGAGAAGGAGGAAAATAAGTTCATGAAATGGTTGAAAACCACCAAAGTGAATTAAGGGGATAAATATGCTCATAAGTGGTGTATGTTTAAATATATCAAAATTTATTATGACATTGCGTTTCGATATTTCGTGACCTTCCATTGAAAACAACGATAACTCATAAGAATCGAGAAGGAGGAAAATAAGTTCATGAAATGGTGAAAAACACCAAAGTGAACTAAGGTGATAAATATGCTCATAAGTGGTGTATGTTTCAGTATATCAAACTTTGTTGTGACATTGCGTTTCGAGATTTCGTGACCTTCCATTGAAAACAACGATAACTCATAAGAATCGAGAAGGAGGAAAATAAGTTCATGAAATGGTTAAAAACACCAAAGTGAATTAAGGGGATAAATATGCTCATAAGTGGTGTATGTTTAAATATATCAAACTTTATTATGACATTGCGTTTTTAGATTTCGTGACATTCCACTGAAAACAACGACAACTCATAAGAATCGAGAAGGAGGAAAATATGTTCATGAAATGTTGAAAACAACCAAAGTGAATTAAGGGGATAAATAAGCCCATAAGCGGTGTAAGTTATAACATATCAAACTTTATTATGACATTGCGTTTCGAGATTTCGTGACCTTCCATTGAAAACAACGATAACTCATAAGAATCGAGGAGGAAAATATGTTCATGAAATGTTGAAAACCACCAAAGTGAATTAAGGGGATAAATATGCTCATAAGTGGTGTATGTTTCAATATATCAAACTTTATTATGACATTGCGTTTTGAGATTTCGTGACCTTCCATTGAAAACAACGATAACTCATAAGAATCGAGAAGGAGGAAAATAAGTTCATGAAATGGTTAAAACCACCAAAGTGAATTATGGGGATAAATATGCTCATAAGTGGTGTATATTTAAATATATCAAACTTTATTATGACATTGCGTTTCGAGATTTCGTGACCTTCCATTGAAAACAACGATAACTCATAAGAATCGAGAAGGAGGAAAATAAGTTCATGAAATGGTTAAAACCACCAAAGTGAATTATGGGGATAAATATGCTCATAAGTGGTGTATGTTTAAATATATCAAACTTTATTATGACATTGCGTTTCGATATTTCGTGACCTTCCATTGAAAACAACGACAACTCATAAGAATCGAAAAGGACGAAAATAAGTTCATGAAATGTTGAAAACCACCAAAGTGAATTAAGGGGATAAATATGCTCATAAGTGGTGTATGTTTCAATATATCAAACTTTGTTGTGACATTGCGTTTCGAGATTTCGTGACCTTCCATTGAAAACAACGATAACTCATAAGAATCGGGAAGGAGGAAAATAAGTTCATGAAATGGTTAAAAACACCAAAGTGAATTAAGGGGATAAATATGCTCATAAGTGGTGTATGTTTAAATATATCAAAATTTATTATGACATTGCGTTTCGAGATTTCGTGATCTTCAATTGAAAACAACGATAACTCATAAGAATCGAGAAGGAGGAAAATAAGTTCATGAAATGGTTAAAAACACCAAAGTGAATTAAGGGGATAAATATGCTCATAAGTGGTGTATGTTTAAATATATCAAAATTTATTATGACATTGCGTTTCGAGATTTCGTGATCTTCAATTGAAAACAACGACAACTCATAAGAATCGAAAAGGACGAAAATAAGTTCATGAAATGTTGAAAACCGCCAAAGTGAATTAAGGGGATAAATACGCACATAAGTGGTGTATGTTTCAATATATCAAACTTTGTTGTGACATTGCGTTTCGAGATTTCGTGATCTTCAATTGAAAACAACGATAACTCATAAGAATCGAGAAGGAGGAAAATAAGTTCATGAAATGGTTAAAAACACCAAAGTGAATTAAGGGGATAAATATGCTCATAAGTGGTGTATGTTTAAATATATCAAACTTTATTATGACATTGCGTTTCGATATTTCGTGACCTTCCATTGAAAACAGCGATACCTCATAAGAATCGAGGGAAGGAGGAAAAATATGTTCAAGCTGAAATGTTGAAAACCCACCAAAGTGAACTTAAGGAGATAAATATGCTCATAAGTGAGATTGTATGTTTCAATATATCAAACTTTATTATGACATATGCGTTTGAGATTTCGTGACCTTCCATTGAAAACAACGTATAACTCATAAGAATCGAATGAAGGAGGGAAAATAAGTTCATGAAATGGTTGAAAAAACACCAAAGTGAATTAAGGGGATAAATATGCTCATAAGTGGTAGTATGTTTAAATATATCAAACTTTATTATGACATTGCGTTTCGATATTTCGTGACCTTCCATTGAAAACAACTGCATAACCTCATAAGAATCGAAAAGGAGGAAAATAAGTTCATGAAATGTTGAAAACCACCAAGAAGTGAATTATGAGGATAAATATGCGCATAAAAGCGGTGTAAGTTTCAATATATCAAACTTTATTATGCACATTGCGTTTTGAGATTTCGTGACCTTCCATTGAAAACAAACATAACTCATAAGAATCGAAGAGTAGGAAAATAAGTCTATGAAATGGTTGAAACCACCAAAGTGAATTATGGGGATAAATATGCTCATAAGTGGTGTATGTTTCAATATATCAAACTTTGCCGCATTATGACATTGCTTTTGAGATTTTCGTGATCCTCTTCCATTGAAAACAACTAACATAACTCATAAGAACTGCAAGGAGGAAAAATAAGTTCATGAAATGTTGAAAGAAACCACCAAAGTGAATTAAGGGGATAAATATGCTCATAAGTGGTGTATGTTTAAATATACTAAACCTTTAAAGTTGCATGACACGCATTTCCTGAAGATCGGGTGACCTTCCATTGAAAACATCGATGCACCTGGCGCAAGAATCGAGGCAAATGAGGAAAATATGTTCATGAAATGGTTAAAAACACCAAAGTGAATTAAGGGGATAAATATGCTCATAAGTGGTGTATGTTTCAATATATCAAACTTTATTATGACATTGCGTTTCGAGATTTCGTGACCTTCCATTGAAAACAACGATAACTCATAAGAATCGAGAAGGAGGAAAATAAGTTCATGAAATGGTTAAAACCACCAAAGTGAATTACGGGGATAAATATGCTCATAAGTGGTGTATGTTTAAATATATCAAAGTTTATCATGACATTGCGTTTGATATTTTGTGACCTTCCATTGAAAAAAACGACAAATCATAAGAATCGAAAAGGACGAAAATAAGTTCATGAAATGTTGAAAACCACCAAAGTGAATTGAGGGGATAAATATGCTCATAAGTGGTGTATGTTTCAATATATCAAACTTTGTTGTGACATTGCGTTTCGAGATTTCGTGACCTTCCATTGAAAACAACGATAACTCATAAGAATCGAGAAGGAGGAAAATAAGTTCATGAAATGGTTAAAAACACCAAAGTGAATTGAGGGGATAAATATGCTCATAAGTGGTGTATCTTTCAATATATCAAACTTTGTTGTGACATTGCGTTTCGAGATTTCGTGACCTTCCACTGAAAACAGCGATAACTCATAAGAATCGAGAAGGACGAAAATAAGTTCATGAAATGTTGAAAACCACCAAAGTGAATTGAGGGGATAAATATGCTCATAAGTGGTGTATGTTTCAATATATCAAACTTTGTTGTGATATTGCGTTTCGAGATTTCGTGACCTTCCACTGAAAACAACGACAACTTATAAGAATCGAGAAGGAGGAAAATAAGTTCATGAAATGTTAAAACCACCAAAGTGAATTAAGGGGATAAATATGCTCATAAGTGGTGTATGTTTCAATATATCAAACTTTGTTATGACATTGCGTTTGAGATTTCGTGACCTTCCATTGAAAAACGATAACTCATAAGAATCGAGAAGGAGGAAAATAAGTTCATGAAATGTTGAAAACCACCAAAGTGAATTAAGGAGATAAATATGCTCATAAGTGGTGTAAGTTTCAATATATCAAACTTTATTATGACATTGCGTTTTCAGATTTCGTGACCTTCCACTGAAAACAACGACAACTTATAAGAATCGAGAAGGAGGAAAATAAGTTCATGAAATGGTTAAAACCACCAAAGTGAATTATGGGGATAAATATGCTCATAAGTGGTGTATGTTTAAATATATCAAACTTTATTATGACATTGCGTTTCGATATTTCGTGACCTTCCATTGAAAACAGCTATAACTCATAAAAATCGAGAAGGAGAAAAATATGTTCATGAAATGTTGAAAACAACCAAAGTGAATTAAGGGGATAAATATGCCCATAAGCGGTGTAAGTTTCAATATATCAAACTTTATTATGACATTGCGTTTCGAGATTTCGTGACCTTCCATTAACAACAACGACAACTTATAAGAATCGAGAAGGAGGAAAATAAGTTCATGAAATGTTGAAAAACACCAAAGTGAATTAAGGGGATAAATATGCTCATAAGTGGTGTATGTTTAAATATATCAAACTTTATTATGACATTGCGTTTCGATATTTAGTGAAGTTCCATTTATAACAGTTTTTATTAATGAGACGCGGGAAGGAGGGATATAAATTCTTGCAATGCTCAAAGCTATCAAAATCTATTAAGGGGATAAATATGCCCATAAGTGGTGTAAGTTTAAATATATCAAACTTTATTATGACATTGCGTTTCGATATTTCGTGACCTTCCATTGAAAACAACGACAACTCATAAGAATCGAAAGGAGGAAAATAAGTTCATGAAATGTTGAAAACCACCAAA